>JAQFXY010001238.1:0-11733 GCA_034693865.1 Ceratophysella sigillata | reverse complement strand
ATAAATGGCAATTTATGGCGGTCTTTCTGCCTAAAACGCAGCCAAAAATCCAAAAGTGCCAAAAAGGAGTTTCCTGGATGAAGGATTACGAATTTGAAATTCTACTTAATCATCAATACAGTTATATTCCCACCTTCACACGTCTTTCCTTGCCCCATTTCAAAGATATTTAGTTTTCCCAAATTTTCGCCTTTTTCGCACCAAGAAACACCTATCACCCCATTTTCCCCACCTATTTCCCCCACCACCCCAATGGGGTGTTAACAACACTGGCTGCTCATTTGGTCTTGCGCACGAGTCAAAAATCAGGTATAATATTTTAACCAAAATTAGGTGTGAATGGGATTGAAGTTTATGTAAACAGTGAAAAACTAAATAATTCGACATGGTTCAAACTAAAAATAAACATTTTACTTTACGTTTTATTTAACAACTTTTAAGACGAGCGATTCTTCCTTGCATCAACGGAACATGGCAAATCAATTACGCTGTAGAATTAATTTGAGTCAAAACTTCAGCTTAGGTTATTTCAGTTATTGTATCCTCAGTGCTAAATTAGATAAGGTTATTTCCAAACTGGCCGGGTTGGGTTTGATTTCAACGTTGCTTTGCGCTATTATATTTAACAGTGATTAGTTATAAAATAACATTGGTGTGAATTGAATGCATTTTTTGGATTTCTGGCTATGATACTGTTGCTTTGACACATTAACTTTGCGTTCGCAGGAAAGCAAGAAAGCTATTGGGCCTGGCCTTCCTGGACCACATGTTCCAACCACAGAAGTCAGACAGCAAAGCCAATGACGAAGTCTGGATGCGAAGCCTTCGACGAAGTCAAGATGCGAAGTCTACCACGAAGTCGATGCGACTAGCCATTAAAACCTGCCTTGCGTGAAAACTTTTTCTGCACTTCGTTAATTTGTGGGATTTTGAGCAGATTACTATTCCAATGCATACAACAGTCAATCCAGTGTCATTTAGTTGGATTTGATTATGGGTTACGTTTGATTAGGTCAGGTTCGGTTGACCTTCGGTCAACGTCTCCATGACCTAACCAAACCTAACCCATAATCAAATCCAACAAAACCGCGTCTAAGCCTCCGGCGGGGGACACAACAGACGGGCGTTTCGGCAAACCTAACCTGAGAAAATTAATTAAACACCACACTAAATGAATCAGTAGCCAGCGTTGTAGTTAGTAGCTCCTAACCTAACCTAACAAATCAAAAAAAAGGACGCGAGTTGTGCGAGTATTTAGCCCTGGTCCCTGCATCAAAAGAGTAGTGTACACACCACTCCCCCATCACACCGTACATAGAGTGTTGACTGTCCCAATCTCTACTTATACCGGAATACGCTCGATGTGCAGAAAAAGTTTTCACGCAAGGCAGGTTTTAACGGCTAGTGTCGATGCGAAGCCTAAAATGATTTTGGAGTTATTCATAGCTGCATTTCATAAAAAAACCTCGGAACCAGAAAGGCGATTACATACACCAACCTTATATATAGCGCGACTGACTGGTATCTGGAGCCAAATTACATAAACCAAATGTTCGTGTTTTCCTGAATTTAATTCTTCTTATATATAAATTCCTAACAAATCGTATTTTAATTTTTATTAGGCTATATGTTTGTACCATTTCGGATGTAACATGCGAGTTACACGTAATTGCATTGCAGCATTTGCTTCACGAACGCTGCCAATTACTCGTTTTTATATATGCAGCTGATAACTATACGTAACAAGCGTGACGGACGGACGGACGGACGACCGGAGTGTCCCATAAGACCTTTCTGGTCTAAAATGTGTTTAAAAAAGACACAAGGTTCTTGAGTATTAAAAATAGGTTAGGTTAGCTTCGCTACGCTTCTACGCATATTGTAAAGGCGTGAGAAACGCTGACATCATAAGTTTTAGCGCGAAATAATATAATTAACGTCACCAAGTCGTAGTCGTAAATTTTAAGCATGTATTTAGTGTCTCGACCGAAATCGGATTCTGTCTGATGCAAAATCGCGAGGAATAAATAAATTGTATGAGTATGACTCGTAGTATTGAAATAGATTGTTAAGTGTCAGCAGTTGTCAAAAAGGAAAAGAGAAGGCGATGACGAATGAATGAAGGGACACGGAGCCTGCTATGTACCATAGGATCTGGAGACGAGAAACTCTTCACTCGACTTGTGATGGATTGGGTCCAAGTCCAGGGGGTAGCTAATGTCTATAAGGCTAAGAACTGGAAGCTATTAGAATAGCTGGAACTTTAATGTAACGACTAGTTAAATAGGTATTGTAGTTCGAGATCAAGGATTCATTCAGAATCTGAGCTCACTCATCATCTTATTGTTCTGCAAATAAACAAAACACCATATCCAAAAACTCCAAAAACTTCGACATATTCTTTTCATGCTCGGTCCATACCATTACATGGTGGCAGCGGAACTCTCAAGTGTATTCTTTTGGAATTACATAATTCTTGAGGGAATAAGTCTCCGGAAGAACATTTTACAGTGTACCAAAGTGTTATTAGTAAAAACAGCACATTTGTTTTCGTGTGTCCAGTGAGGGAAGGAGAACAATAGTGACAATAGTTGACAAAAATGTGCTAAACACAAAAACCAAAAGTAAGCTGACCCCTTCAACTGTAATTACCAAAATAAGCTGTGTGATATTCGTGAGCCCTGATCTAGGCCAGGACACCCAAACCCGAAGAGTCAATACCCCAGAAGGCTTTTACATTCCTAGCCAGTTCCCGAGAAGAACCCCAGGAGACGTACCAGGATACCAGCGAAGAACAAGGAACCCAAGGAACCAGGCCCGGAAGCAGAGCCAGGAGTACTTCGGAGATCCGTATTCGTGAGCACACCAACGGATTCATTTCGTCATTTTAGCAGACAAAAGTTAAGTAACCATTTGAATTTTATCTAAAATTCACGAGTAGAAATTATAACAGGGAAGGCAGTTTGATAATTGAGGCCAACCTATATAATTTGGTCAGGGTTTGGAGTCCTATACTCTGGACTTATGATTTATGGTTTTAGGTAGATAATTCTTAAGTGATTTTTTTTTCGACAAAAGTCATTCGAGTTATTTTGAGTTGAGGGTTGAGAATCCCGGCAAAGAAAAGCCAGGGAAAAATCCCAAGAGACTTGTTATTTACTAGTGACTAATATCACGTAATAGGTCGGAATGCTCGGAATGGGTCGGAATGGTTTTGATTCGGTCGAAATGACTAATTTATGGAGTAATTAATTTACGGAATAGGTCAGAATAGTCCGGATTAGGTTGGAATGGGTCGGAATGACTAAAATACGGAATTAAAAATTTGAAGTAGAACGGAATGCATTGAATTGTCGGAACATATGGAATTAGTCCTAATTACTAACAGTTTAGCATACGAAACAGCCTTTCTCCAAAGTCAAATCAAAAATAGAAATAAAATAAAAGTAATCATGTTAACAAACGCTATTTATTTTATTAACAAATTCAGCTAAATAAATATTTGCGGATAACTAATATATGAAACTAATTTCAAAGCTCTTTAATTATAAAGCCATCCGGTAACAACATCTACAGCTAAGCTGTGAAGTTCTTGTTACATAATTTAATCTTATTTGCTATTTTTAATCTAATTTTACTACTTTAGCATCTCTGAGTTGAAAAACGTGAGAAAAATGCAAACTTAGAATAACATAGCATATAGGACTTTACTGTAATACACTTTGGTTCGAAATAAAAACTCACTGCACTTTGAACTTCATTATCCTTACTAAAACTGGTAAGTAATAATTCGTGAAAATCAAATGAATACAAGACATAAAACTAACCATATCGTCAAATAAATGAATTTCATGTTGCACATGAATCTGTGGGTGCGCGTTTACATTAATACCGAATCCAGCTTCTTCATCTTCAACAAATCTCGCTTGCTTTACACCCAAATAGCAAATCAAAATAATTCCAAATACAATCACAAATAAAATTAGTGCCTCTTCCACTTTTCTCACCGGATGATTTGCCCATTCCTCATATCGTATTGTGAAACTTTCATATATCTCATCTTTCCATGGCACTTGCTTTGGTAAACTGGTATGGTATGTTTGGGAACTGCAAAACAAACGTGGACAAAGCTATGTTAACAGACGTAAGTACCGAAAACTTCTTTCAAACCCGATGAGCTATATTTGGATATCTTCGATGCGAACGATTAATATTTTTTTTTCAAAATTTGTTGCATGCTAAAGGTTTAACTTGTAGTATATCAGTAATTTACTAGGTTTGAAACAAATATACCCTAAATTGAAGCAAAGAACGACGAGATGCCATTACACGCAAATCATATTACAGATAATGCATCTTTTAAAACATAATTACGGATCAGTTAGAATGAAAAAATGATTCTAGCCTTACTTGTAGGGTCTCTCCCTTCCCACTAATTGTAGTATATAGTCTCTTCAGGTGAGTTATTTATCATAATATCATCGGGATTCTGAGTGTAAGCGTCGACCAAATACTCGATTTTGCCTGAAACGTCATCTTCACGAATGACAGAGGCATAGGGTATTAGCTTAACGTCTTTTTGAGTCTCGTTGTCACTAAATACATTACAGTTGCTCCGATTATTGCTCCCATTCTTTGACTGCCCCAGTTTAGTTTCATAATGACGACTCCGATGAGAACCGCTAAAACAGCTGTAACTATGACAACCTTCATTTTCTACAACCATACCAATCGTATATTTTTTAAATTAATCTCTGAATGAAAAATCGGCAGGTAATTTCATTTCGTTATACCTGACAACTTTTCATTCGTACTACCTTGCTAACCTGCTAAATTGTATGTAGCAATCATTGGGAATTACAGTTTAAAACCCCGGATTAAATATCTTTCAAAATCTTACCAAGTAATGTCCTTGTTTCTAAGACATTCTAAGACAGAATTCATAACACGATGAATAGCTGATTCAATACAGGAATAATCACATATACACTCGTCAAGTAAATGTGCACTTTCAATACATAGCTTGTCTGTGAAAAGCTTAACTAGCCTGGATTTAAATACATTATACGATGTAACCATACGGATATCCTCAGGAATGCTGAGCCAAATCTGTTTTGCTTTACAAACAAACGACCTGTTGCTATGGACATTATTTTTGGTACGTAAATATGAATTACTGTGGGTGTTCATGATATTGGAGTTATTTAAGCGAATATAATCATAAAAATACGGTGGACATTCCTTGGCAAAAATAATAAAAGCTAACTTCAAGACTTGGTAATTGTACATATTAGTAGGAAAAAGCCATTTTAACTTACTCGAAATTAAATGTTTAACATTATCATACTTTCTCAATCCTAATACGAACCGACCAGCGCTTCTAACGCAAGACTTGACCTTTTTAAAATTAGCATTAGAGCAAGTTCCCCAATAACACACATATTTCGTATTTTTGACGTTAGATACGAATCAATTATTAGTTTTCGATTAATTTGGCTCATAAGTGGCTGCATGGGATAAAGTGACCAAAGAATTGAGTTACAATTGCGTGATAGTTGGGAAATGTGTTGAGTCCAGCTAAGTTAAGAATCGATAAACAGACCCAGGCTCTTACAATACGGCGAATTAGCAATAGTAATATCTCTAATATTTACTTCAACCGAGCCTACAGATTTCACAATATGCAGCCTGCCCACAATCACCATCTTGGTTTTGTCGAGGTTAAGTTGCAAATAGTTTTGGTCCATCCATGATAAAATTAACTTAAGACATTGAGTAACGTTATTCAGTACACTTGGCATGTCATGAGGTGGTCCGGAGATAACGAAATTGGTGTCATCAGCAAACAGTAGGTATTGTAAATGCATGGAGTAAATATGCAGGCTAATCATTTATTAATAACGCGAATAACAACGAGCCAAGTTCTGATCCCTGAGCTACACCGGCATTCGTGAACTTAGAATCGGAAGTTTCTCCATTTAATGGCACAAATTGAGACCTGTTGCTCAGGTACGAGCTGAACCAATGAGTTTCTAAATTATACCAGGAAAATTTATGAAAAAGTAATTCGCGATTAACCTTGTCAAATGCTTTAATTAAATCGAGGGAAATCAAAATGCAGATGTTTTGTTTCTCTATCTCATTATAGAAATGATCGGTTAGTGCAATCTGTGCGTGTTCAGGTGAATGCTTAGCACGAAAGCCAAACTGCCTATCAGAGAGAATATGATTTTCATTTACAAAAGTATTTAATTGTCTATATACACATCTTTCAATTAATTTGCTTATAACTGGTTGAATAGCAATTGGTCGAAGTTGACTCGGACCGTTTTTCATAGATTTCCACGCTTTCAATTTGTCAAATTGTAATGTTTAACGGGAAGGCTTAATGATTCAGTTAAAACAGTTGTACTTACGGCAACAAAGTAATCGTTAATCGTGTTGACGGGGAAAATGAAGTTAGAATCTATCTTTTTACCTAATTTGCATAAAGTATTGGCTGCAAAGTGAACGCCTCTAAGCTCAATAGTTTTGTTTAAATTGTATTTTGTATCACTAACAATTGCTCGCTTCACCTGATTTTTTAATGACTGGAAGGAAATTCGTGCATTTACAGATTTGGTAAATGATATTCGTTATATGCTTGATCCCTTTCAGATTTGAGATTTCTGGTTTTGATTGATAAGGTTTTCGGATTCAGTTTTTCAATAATTGTATTGAATACAAATGGTGCATGTTTGTCAAATGTACCAACAAGTGCCATACAGAATTGGTTTACGTATTCAGCAAGTGGAATCTCGCTATCGACGTTTAGCTTGCAAATATCATATCCCAAGCTACCATAGTCCGTTCGCTTAAAGTCCCGATATCTAATTGTTTTCTTTTTATATATTCTTTATATATATAACTTAAGTCAGCAGAAACTAGACAGTGTTCAGAAATATGAGGGTCGTAAACCTCTGTGTTCAGTAATCTTTTGGTATTATTAGTGATCAAAAGGTCAAGACATGAATTCCCTCGAGTATTCTGTTTTATGAATTTTTAGTAACGTCGCTAAATAAGCATAATCCTTCTTATTAGGTAAATTAAATTCCCCAAGCATAAAAATATCCTTCCTAAAATGTTTCAAATCGGAAAACACAAGATCGAGTGTGGAAGAGTCAGAAATTATCTGTGAAATATTATGCTTTGGTGGATAGGATAGGTGATAGGCATACAATATCATATTTCCTAACTGTAAGCAGATTTTGAAGCAGATGAAAATGCCTTTGATAGGATTGTATATTCAGGTGCGCTATCAAACATTTTTACTTGACGTTTGAGTAATCTCGTACCCCTTTGTTATGTTATTACGAAATATGCGTGCATTCTGATTTGTTTGTAAAATATCAGGTATGGTTGGTTCGTTTACAGTGTGATTACTGACATAATTAGTATTTAGCCTAATATACTAACCTAATATACCTACTAACCTAAATTTAGCCTAATATATCTACAGCGTTAGTTATTTTTTAAATATACAAGCCAGTGTGTAATATTTCAAGTAAACAAACATTTGATTTCACGTTTTCTTTTGTCACGTAAGCATTTTCTACGTTTGACGACAGTCGACAGAAAGAATAACAAGTATGACAAATACCAGGCTTACAACCGAGCATAAAATGGTAAAAAAAAACAACAGAAGTAACATTTACTTAGTGTTTCCTGTGGGTCAGAATGGAACGGCATCATCTATATGTATTTAAACGACTAGAATGTTAAGGAAATGGCTCATTCAGCTTTTAGAGTTGATTTAAGTTGTTTACGTTGAAAATTCTGGGATTACAGCTCTATAGTTCATGTTTAGATGCGAATATTTCAACACTGGCCTATCCAGTTACCCATATAACGTTTTAGGATTAAACTATGATTGATTTTTTGTGAATTTGATTATGTTTTAGCTAATAAAAAGTATAGAGCTTTTTGTAAAAAAATTGCAAAGTTGAACATGTTTAATCAGTTTGAGTAAAAACAGAAAACCATGCATATCTGTTAAAACGACTCGAATGTTTATAAAATAAGTCAGAAATAGTTAATTAAGCTATTTTAGCTGATTTAAGTGGTTCACGATGAAAATGCATATGGTGGGAATAGGTTTGGGTTGGGTCGGAATGAGATGACAGCTCCATTGGTCAGGTTCAGATGTAAATATTTCAAAACTGGCCTATCCTGTTACCCACATAACGTTTTAGGATTAAACTATGATTGCATTTTTGTGAAGTTAGCTAATAAAACTAAACAAAATTGCAAAGTTGTACTTTTATTTAGTTTGAGTAAAAACAGAAAACCATGCATATCTGTAACGACTCGAATGTTTAGAAAATGAGTTAGGAATAGCTAATTTAGCTCCATCACCATCGCAATCGGCTGCACTATCCGTCGTCGATGCTCTCCGGCACTACCTACAGCCGCACCAGATAGGATTTGGGACACCAGTAGGCGCTGAAGCTATCCACCGAGCTAGCCGCCTTTACCTCAAGTCAGGCAACCCCGGAATTTTGCTGAAACTGGATTATGCTAACACCTTCGACACCACAGAGGCGCAGTTCTGAAAGCTGCATATCAACACTTCCCAGCCCTGTACCCGTTCATCCTTTAGGTCTACTCAAAACCGTCTCATCTGCTCTTTGGCGAGTTTGTGATAACCTCGGAAGAGGGCCAACAGCAGAGTGACCCGCTGGCTCCGACTCTTTTCTGCTTGGCCATCCACCTGATGGTTCAGTCTCTCACGGTGGCCCTCGACGCAAACTACCTGGACAATGTATCCATCGGGCGACAAGGGTGAAGTGGTCGTGAAAGACCTGAAGAAGATCGTGCGCCTTTCTTCCGAGGTGGGCCTTACGCTGAACCCCGCAAAGTGAGCTTTTCGTCGTGGGTCGTGGGTAATCACGCCAATCTGCTACCTAGGGTCTGAATCCTAGAACCTTTCCAACTACAACTCCTTGGTGCCCACTCTTGGAAGAACCTCTCCCGCACGGCCTGGAGAAGAAGATCTTCCAGATCAGCGTATTCCCATGCCATGCAAAATAGCCTTGAAGCTCAGTTCCATTCAGCAAATGGAAAATTTGAACTTTTAATGCTACTTCCTATGATACGCGAAATTTGATTTTTGATTTGAATTTGAAGATTGGTTTAATGCAGCAAATGGAATATCAACTTGAGCATCAAGCCTTTTTTGCATGACATGAAATATTGCAGCTAATAATACACATATACTTGTACTAGTATATACCTGCCGTTTTAATGGAATTCTAGTTTAATTATATTTAAGAATTTTTATTTCATTTTCAAACTTCATTTGAGTTATTAACTATATGTAAACTTGTTGCAATCCAATGTAATAATAAATAATAATAAATGCCTTTAACGTCACCGTCAACCTTTACCGTCAGCTAGGAACCCCAGCTGGTTTCCAGGTTACGACGGACACCATTCTACTAGCATAAAATGTCATTTAGAACGTGCTCAGAATTTACGACGGAATCACATATTAATAATTGATAACTTTTAATAATTCCAAAAAGTGCATAATAAATATTTACTACTAATATTGGTAATACGATATCAACTCAACCGACCAGAAAAGAAAACTTACTTGACCTACTAATTACAAACAACAAGACGTCGGTATCTAATGTAACAGTTGTTGAACCGCACATATCAGACCATAAGTTAGTGTCTGCATCCTTGTCATTTCCAAGACCATCATACCCTAAAACCATAGTTACGTTAGGTAACTACAAAAACTGAATTACGGAAAACTAGCAACGGAAATATACAACATTGAAGCTTCAAATTCAAGCAATATACAAGATCTGGTATCGAGCTTTACATCATCTTTATTAAACTGTTTCGACAACTGTGTTACCTTAGTCACGAAGTCAATTACACAATATAGGAAGAAAATCACTCCCCCGGAAAATACGCTAAAATTGAAAATGCAACGTGACCTAGCCTACAAAATTGCAAAAATATTCCCATCAGTTGAAAAAAGTGATCTGTTCCATGAACTCAATAAACAAGTCAAAAGGAGAATATACGCTGATTCTAAGGACAACATCAACAACATGATACGCAAAAGAGGAGTTTACGAAGCAATCAATTCATTTTGCAAAATAAATGAAAAGAAAGGAAGTTCCAACTTCAATATTAATGTAGACCTTATAAATGACTATTTTATCAAGATTAGTACAAATGACAATGCCTCTAACACCCCTGCATACTACGAAAAGCACCCTAATATAAATACACCTGTTACTGAGTTCAACTTAAAAACATTAAATAACATGGATCTTTTTAGTGTATGGAAATTAATAAAAAAAATATCCAATTCTTCAGACGCTACTGGTCTATCAACTAAAATGATCAAACTAAGTATCGAAGCTCCTGATATTGCCGAGTACATGTTGAGAATAATAAATACAAGCATAATCCAGCATGAAGCTCCAAACTCGTTAAAAACGTCAAAAGTTATACCTTGAGCTAAAACAATAAATCCGTCAGACCGCAGCCAGTTAAGACCTATTTCATAGCAAACTATAATTTTGAAAATAATAGAGAAAATTGTCGCGTTACAGCTCAACAAGTAGCTGGTCGACGAGCAAATATTACATAATAATCAATTCGGCTTCAGAGCAAACCACTCAACTAGTCACGCACAAGTTGCTCTTACCGATTACCTATACAAAGAAATTGACAAAGGTAGAGTGTACATACTTGTTTCGCTGGATCTCAGCAAGGCATTTGACAAAGTACACCGATATATATTGCTCTACAAAATGTCAGCATGGCACAAGATCAACACCAACTGGTTCAAGTCCTATCTCGACAACAGGTCGCAATATGTGAGTCACAACGGACAAGAATCAAAAACTGGATTTACAGATATTGGAATTCCCCTAGGTGGAATATTGTCCTGCATTCTGTTCGGACTACTCATAAATAATCTCCCCTGCTACCTTCAAGAAACATTTGCCCTACTATTTGCTGATGATTCAAACTTTGTGTTATCAGAAACACCGGAAAAAATAAATATAGGCAATTTATTAGCACTTGTAATGAAAACCATTGAAATCATCATTGACTGGACGTCTGCTAACTTTATGAAGCTAAACGTTGACAAAACCCAGATAATAGTACTTGGAAAACCAAAAACAGTAAAGTCCTTAGGAAATGTGTCAATCACAGTCCGAAACATTAATATTGTAGCAGTGAATAATGTGAAAAGTTTAGGATTGATAATCGACTCCGAGCTAAACTGGCTAGAGCATGTAAGCACAAAAACAAAGAAATGCAATTCCTTACTCTGGTCCTTGTATCCACTGCATCTATTAGTGATATAAACCGTAAGCTAATTGTTAACGCTCATGTTCTTCCTATTATAAGTTATATGAGTATTATTTGGGGAACTGCTAAATGTCATGTACTCAAGTTGATAGAATCCATAATACGTAGATGTGGAAGATTTGTTTTAGGGAAGAAGAAGTATGATATTGTAAAATTTGACATTTCTGATAAGCTAAGGTGGTTATTCCCTCGAAATATCTATTATTTTGAAGTACTAAAATTAGCCCATAGCATTGTTTCAAATGCATGTCCACCGTATTTTAGTGACTATCAGTGTTGGTCCTTCCCCATTGGGGGTGGGGAAATCGGGGTGCGAAAATCGGGGAAATTGGGGTATTGGTCAGGTGG
>JAQFXY010001237.1:0-11735 GCA_034693865.1 Ceratophysella sigillata | reverse complement strand
CAAAATTTCAAGACTGTAAGTTGTTTTGTTATATGGTTACTAAAACGGGCCCACTACTTATCAAACAGCCCTCGTATGAGTAAGTGTACGTGTGAAGTAAATAGGAAGTTTTTATAAGTCCATTTCTAAAAAACCAACGATAAGAAATGAACAAGCATCAGCAATTATGTATTTATAATACCTAAGTTAATAGTTCGTACCTACTCAAAACCACCTCAAGGTACTACCTAACGGTGCGAACCTTTGATTGATTTGTTAAAAAAATCAAACATGGATGAACGACACAGTCGTTGTACTATTGCTCAATGTTATTGTATTTAAAATAAGCAACTCGAATTATATGCATTTTGGCTTTATTAATTTCGGATTTTTACCTAATTTGCCTAATATGTTCAATGCAAACCGATTTATGTGAGTTCACCTCACCTGCCTCGATTAGGGTTCCCTTATCCAATCTACACGTTCTTATTTCGGCTCGCAAAGTTTACATCTTGTCGATTTAGCTATACACACTAATTAACTATCTGTGCTATTGCTATCTCCATGTCTTATTCCTCATTACGTTTCACATACACAAGTTCCTTTCCTTTCCACCTTTCATTTCCTGTCTTCTACCTTCTATCATCGAATTTCCACTACGCATTTATTTCCAATTGTAAAACCTATGAATGCTACACCTTGTTACCTTTGTTGTGCTAGTAAGTCCAAGCAATCAGAAAGGACAAAAACATGTTCCATGAACTTGCTTAGGTAATAAAAAATAGCTCTCAAACGACATGCTTATCTCTCATGAACATGAACATAACTCTAAGCAGTTCGAAGGGTTTCCAAAGGCGAGCTGCTCAAACTTCGTGCAAACTGTAGCACACACACAACACACACACACACCTTCAAGGCACATCAGCACAACCCAAACCAGCCGAGCCTTTGAATTCCTTTTTCTCTTTGACCAGGAACAGGAGACGCTGCTGCTGGTGGAAATGAATTTAGAACTCCAGGAACATATTTTGGATTCATATTCGAGACTTCTGGAAATTTGGACTGTTTTCAACTACTGCCCAGCTGAAATTGCAAAACGCCAGGAACGATATTCAAAATATATCAAGGTGAGTGGTGCAACAGAATGAGTATTGTACGTTGGAAAACAATTGCATCGAAAATCGTCATTGAAAATCCTTTATATAATATTCCTCCTATGTATTACTAAAAACAAACTTGTTGATTTAATTCAAATTCCAACTCAATCTGGACTACATTGCCCTTTGGCCAACGGGAAGCCGAGGATTTGTTTGAATTGGAAATAAGTATTGCAGACACTCATAGAAGAATAGACAAATATATTCTACGTGAAAGTACAAATTAGATTATTCTGAAAACTAATTGATTATATTAACTCTCGAAACAGGATTTATGCACAGACATGATACATACAGAAGAAGAACGGTTGGAAAACACACATAAAAAGATTGAATTGCTGAAGTTCGAAGTTCAGGAAACTATGTTGGAACTCGGTTTGAGTTTTTCAGATACTAGCAATTTGCTTCTGCTGGACATGGATTCTAGCAATCTGACTCTAACCGAGAAGCTCAGTAGACTGGAAAAAGTGAAGGTGGATATCATTCAGCAACGCAATAACTTGAAAATGTCCTACAAAAAGCTCCGTGCTGATATTGAATCATTGTGTCTGGAAATGCAAGAGGATGAGCCCTGCAGTCTTCCTGTCGATCTTCCTATTCAAACCAAGGTATGTACTACTGGCTATCACCTAATATAACAAGAAACTGTAGCTTCAAAGAGTAAATCTAAATGTAACCATTCCTTATTCCTTAAGTCAACCACACTGATTAACCTGAAGCCTTATCTGACTCACTATTTCTACCTATAACGAGATTATTTATTTTATGGTGTAGGTATGTATATGTGTGTAGGCATGCGTCTCTCTTCCTGGTGAGGTTTTCATGCTGCTTCTGATCGATTGTTCAAAATTCAGTAATTACGGGCTCAAAACACGTTATAAACGGTACGGTACATATTTCCGTGCACGTTATAACGCAGTTCAGTTACACCGAGCAGGCTTAGCACTGATTTTTGGGCCAGCTAAGCTAGGCGTTTTAAGCTTGTATATTATAAATAAAATCGAGAAACTAGAGCAAAACTCTCACTGACAAAATAAAATAGCTGAATTTCCTGATATTTATGGTTGTTTTCTGTTTAGATTGATAATCTCAATCTCATCGCTAATAAGCTTCGGGAAGAAAAGGAGAATAGACTTGCTCAGATCCAGCGTCTGCAAGAAGAGATTTTGCTGAACCGAAACCAACTTCAAATGGATCCTGACCTACCAGAGTATTCAGCCCCAACTGAAGAATTCATCAGCAAACTGGATGAAACAAATGCGAACCTTTGCAAGGAACTGGATGATCAGAAGCTCAAAGCTTCAAATTTATTGAGAGAAATTAAGCCAATCTGGGACTTGCTGGGCACAGAAGTAGAAATCACGACTGAGATCACGAACTTCTATCAGGACACTAAAATCCCAATTGCAAGTGTTGTTTCAAAAGTAAATCACTAATATTGTTTTAATTTCGACGAGTTGTTCGCATTGATTTGGTAAAACAATACCTAAGGTATGATGAATAATTAATCTACAGTTGAAAACTGAACTGGACCGTTGCAATAAAGAAAAAACACTTCACAAGATTCTGGAACGTGCTGTTAAAGATTTGGAGAATCTGTGGGAGCTCTGTTTCTGGAACAATATTGAGCGGAAGAAATTCCATGCTGGACTCGAAGGTTTATCCCGAGATGAAAAGGTGATCGAGGTCGAAAGGGAGCTCGTGGTGTTCCAGAAGTTCTTCGAGAGCAACTTGGACTTATTCACTTCTATTCAGAAATATATTTGTATTTCGGATGAATGGAAGAGTATGCAGTCCAACGACAATCCCAACAGATTGGCAAATCGAGGTGGCCGTCTACTTCTCGAGGAAAAGAAGCGGAATGGTCTGCTGAAGAAGCTTAAGGACTTGGAGAGCACAATTATTAGTTCAGCAGAGAGTGGTCAGCAGGATGGCGAAGCCAAGATTTTAATTTTCGGGAAGCAGGTCAAATTGTGGTTAAAGGAATACAGGGAAAGTTCAGCCAAACGGGAGGAAAAGGTATGAATCACAATGTTCAAGTTTATAAACAACTGTTTTGATTGGATGTTTTAATATAAAATGTTGCAGAAACAAAGCGCGGATACGAACAAGTCCATTGCTATGAAGAGAAAGCATGACCGAAGTGCAAACACTACTGGCCTGCGCAACGTGACTGGTGGTCTTTATCGCTCCGAAAGTTGGGGACCGGCTACTCGGAGAGGAGCTGATATCCAGAAACCGAAACCCAGTGAAACCGGATTCCTAACGGTAAGTATGCATTCAATTTAAGGTCATTTTCTGTAAAATGAGCATAATGCCCAACAGATACATGTGTAGTGCATATATCTGAGCAGACACCTTTCCTTCCAACCATTTGAACGTAGATATTATGGGTTAATTATGTATGACTTCGATTCGGCCGTAGAATGGGAAATCATTGCTTCCAAATGTGAGTATACGTTTGGGAAATAGACAAAAGGCTTGTTCCAAGGCTTTTGACACTATGCCACGGGACTTAATTTGCATTTGACATTTCATAATCTTCTGATCCGTTTTTTTTAGTCATTTCAAACTCGTGGTAATGGTTCAGCTCGAGTCCTGGTCCGTGGTGGCAAGCTACCGACTGGCCTTCTTGCACGAAAACTTAGTCGTAGGAAATCTGGAAGACACTCGATTGGAACTCCTGAGAGACTAAGTAAACATGAAGCTGCGTCAACCTTGGAGCTCTCCACCATTCCGTTCAGCTTTGAACCGCTGAAGCCACCAAATTTCGATTTCAAGTGAGCATCCAATTTGCGTTCATGGGCCCAGCTAAACATAACTAAACCGTGTTTGCATATAATATATTACTTATTTTTAATGATTTTATAGTAACACAAACTCGACTGTCAATGAAGGAGGTCCAGGTTTAATACTGTTTGCTCCGCGTCACACAAGCACGCCTTTCCTGCAGCAGCAGCCGGAGAAATAAACTAGAAGTAGTAATAAGCAGTAATAAGTAGAAAAGGATAGATACGATAATGTAATGAATCAATAACTTTTGTATTGTAATATAAACTCGTTTAATATTTTACTATTTCAATTTATAAAGTTAGGGAAAAATAAAGGGTAAGTACAGGTTACAAGATAACTATTAAGTAACAAGCCCAGAAAATAGGATACATACACTAAATATTTAGGTTTGCAGAATATATATAACGAATAGTTCTAAAATTGTATTATCCTTTGATTGTACCCGTCTTCTGTATTTTAAACCATTTGTATTTACTTAATCTGTAACATGTAATTAACGAAACGCATTCGATTAAATCAAAACAGTCTCACTACATGTTGAGATCTTCTGAACTCTGGTGCCAGCCAGGCCGGCTGATTATTTATTAAAATCCTGAGTCTCCTATTATTTTGTGGATAACGTTCTTATAATTAGATTAGAAAAAGCAAGCCACAGGAATCATTGCAAAGTTGCCCTTAATCTGAGATATCATATGAATCCGGGTCAATTGAGTTAATCATTAATCCATTTGCTGTTTTGTAAAAACAAGAACATGTACGTATATATTTGGGGTCCGAATCATGCAGTCGCTATGAAACACGATATACTGCAAGCTGTGAAACGTTAAATATAGGACAGGTATTAGCGCTGTGCCGTATTTGCACTGCGTCATGTGTGCTAGTGAGCTTCATTAGGATCAATTTACGAATAGTTTTGATATCGTTCTTTAATAATTGTGGATTGTTTCGTGGCATACAAAAAATTTTAATAGTAAAACAAATACCTCATAGAATTATACAATTAATGACTTCATCGTGAGCTTTCGATTTATGAATTTCAGCTTTGATTGTGCCTCTTCAATGCAAATCCAAGTTGAAACAGTCCGTATGAAGTTTAAACCTTCGTTAGTTAACTGCTTATTACATATCTTGATGAATGAGAGGCTAACGATTCCTGAAACTTTCCGACGAGTGCATGAAATAAATGCTCAATTTTTGTAACAACGTAAGATTAGAGAAAGTACGTTGAAATAATGGTTTATTTTTCTTAATTAATTGTAGTCTCAAATCTCTTCAGTAAGAAACTATGACTTTAACATTAGACATAATTGGTAGTTGGTTTTAAATATTCCAAGTACAGTCAAGTATGTAGAAGACAATATTATTCGTACAGCAACAGAATAAACGTTGAGATAACTAAAACTAAGAAGTCTAAACTGGACTTAAACGAACAACTAATTAACAAGAAAAAAGGGCAAAGCTGAGCTTCCGCCCTCCAAACAACATATTAATAATGTAACCAATTTTAAAGTTTAGGCATTTCACAAATACCTAAAGTAAGTAATACACTGTAACAAAGAACTACATTGGCAACATAAGAGAAGAGTGAATAGCTGCGTGGAAAATATTAATTTCCCATCCTGCAGCCAAACCTGAAATCAGCAGCAGATCTTTTAAGGACACTTGATTATTTCAATTAAAAAATAATTAGCCACAAGCTTTCATTGCATAGGCAGTAACCGGTAGTAACTCTTCACCATTTGACTGAACTCATTTACTCATCTGACTACCGTTATGACTTGACACACATTTTGGTATCATTCGAAGAAATAGAACATTAGGAAACCATGAAAGTCAAAATCTATAAAGGCGCCACTAGTAGTTCGATGCAATGAGAGAAATTAAAAAATGAATCGAGAACAGGCAGTTAAGATGTAAATCCAAATAAAGATACAAAATAATTATAAGTTCGGATAAGTAAATATTTCCAGAAACCTTAAACAAGCTGTGAGAATCTTATTGAACAAAACTTTGGAGTTCAAGGTGGACTAGAGATGGTCTGACGATGAACGAGAGAAGGGACGGATACTTTTTGTTTCTCTAAACAGAAAAAAATTGAGAACGAAAATATAATTAATTGGCAAACTATGTAGGAACTCATCCAATGGCACGTAATTTGTTCCGACAACGACGGCTGAACCGGGGAGGTCGCCGTCCGTGCGGATAATCTATTGGTAGTTTCGCATACACATTATTTCCGTACTTACAGCTGCAAATGCAAAAGCTCGACGAATCTTAAGATCATCGAGACCTCTACTCCTGCTGCTCTGCTACTTCGTTCAGAAAGTAAAAACGATTTAGATTATAAACTACCGATTTAGCGAACACTACTTCTGTATCTGATTTCGAGAGCGTACGACAATTCGTTATACGAAAACTACTAGCACAACACTCTAAAGTCAACACAACCCAACACTATCCGAATCTAACCATACAATTCAAGTATTTATATTTTGAGGTACAAGATGAGCCTGTGAGTGTTGACATCGGTTTCTTATGATTGTATTCACAATTGGCTTAAAATTAAACTTTCGTCATTTCCCAAGGTTTCTGAACAATACATGATGTAATACATAAAATAGATGTAATAGGAAACTTTCAAGTGGCTGAGTTTTGAGCCTAAGCATGCTTGTTCGTTTACAGAGATTTATGAGGGTGGAGTGCGAGCCAAGTTAATTTTAAGACCGGGCTCTGCTCGACGCGGCGGGGTAGTGAAGGTGTAAACTCCCTGTATCTCCGTCTCATAAGCACGCCGTTCTTCAGCAGATATAGGAGCAGCCTCTTCCGTGCTATCTCTAAAATTATTGAAGATCACAAAGATAAAAAAAATTAGTTTACAAGATTTCGCAACATAAAAGCTATCACCAATTCCATTTTAAAATTGAACCTGATGAAAATAGCTCCATCATCGTTGTAGATTGTGATGAATCTTTTGTTGTATCCCTGATGAAGGTCATACCAACTCAGTTTCTCCATGATAGCAATCGGATTCATGTCAAAAGGGAAGTCCCCTTCAGGAACGGCACATTCTAAACGCTCAATCCCAGTAAATTTTGAGAGCTGTGTAAACAAAAAACAGGTTAAGCTTTGTTTTTATTAACGTTGTTATTTTATTATTATTATTTATATTGCGTTTTATACAGTCCAACATTGTGATTCTGCGTCACTTGCACAGAATTTTGAGCACTAGTACTTATTAGTACATGGACTATATTATATTGGATTATATTTGCTATGCACTCTACATCCATTTGTACAAAAATCTTTTTCATTACATTTACATTAAGTAGGCATTACGTTTCTTTATTTAAGCAACCGTTAATTACACACGGAATTACTCTTTGCTTTAAATGTACTTTGGTTTACACCCAATCGAAGGTGCATAATAATGGCGCTACGAAACACGTACTGCATTATATTATTTCAGATAACTTACCTGATCCGCTAACATATCCTCCAGCTTTCCGTTATAATCGTACAAAAATAGAAACTCGAACGGTTTTCCCAATGAAAGTGTGCGAGGATAGAACTGACGCACGATCATTGAGTACTGATGAGGAACCAACATCTCAGGAGCGTCTAGAAGCTAAAAAAAATAACTCCAAATTATATTAAGCCGCAGAGTATACAATACTACGAGAGTAGACAGAAAATATTACTAAAAGTCACCTGGAAAAATAATTCTCCTTTCATATTGGCACAAACATCAATGAGCTTGTTGTGTTTTCTTAAAATTTTGCCAGGGTTAGAACGCTTCTTTCGGCGAAGACGGCAGCTGTAATACAAGAACAGAAAATATAGGATAACGAAAGCCATCGACAAGATTTAGAGTTAAAATTTTATATTTACCACGCTGGATCAAAATCCAGATTCTTCACAGTAGCCAACTCTTTGATGACATGAGAAAGTGCTACCTCAGCCCGCATTTCTGAGTTCAACACAACCTCTTTCAGAAATTTTGGATACTACAAATACGAAACAGAAGCTAGAGTTTGTCATATATGAATTGAGGTGCAGTCAGATGAAAAATACTTGGTAGTTTGCGAACAAGCATGATGTGCAAAGCAAACTAAATAAAGATATCATACATCATATGCCATGATACAATACTGGAATATAGAAACATATGGTTGTAGAGTCTTACCCCAGAGACGCTGGGATGAAACAAATAGACTGGGAAACGAGCTTCATCCTTCTTAAGTCGATATCCAAGTCGAATTCGAAAGAACTCGAAACGCTCCAATCCTTCCAACGGAGTCTGGTACTCGTCAACAATCTCGTACTCGATTGCTTTATCAACTCGATACAACACGAAGTTGGCCTCATCAACCCCAATTAGCTTCTGAACCTCTTGGCTCAGTGCCCTCACTGGCATATTAGTATCGGCCCTCACAGTGTATCCTTTTAAGTATTAAGTAATACCATTAAATAAGTAACTATTAAATACGAAACTAGATTGAGCTAGAACCAGCATGCGCTGTCAACCGTCTTTTGGTTAAACAACTCTATCGGTAATTAAGCTTTCCTAAAGCTTGAAATAAATAAGAGACGACGAATTTCAAAACATACGGCACTACAAAGTCATTCATACATAACTAGAATAACACCGTAATTAAGCATGTTCAAAGTGCACGCATTCAATAATTAACTCGTATGTGACTCATTCGAATTAAGAATAATAGGTTTACAGGAGTATTCGCCAAGTGTAAGAATGGATTCTAATCGAAAGCTTCACTAGGTTGTTTTTTCCATGTTAGGGAAGAAGTCGGTAAATATCTGATTTTGTAATTTCTAAAAAAAACATTCAAACGCTACGCTTTAGCAGCTGCATCTAAATTGTGAATATTACTTACTGGTCCAGAGCCCATCATCAAAATTACTTTGAGCAATCACACGGAAAAAATGCTTCCGAACTTGAGACTCTGATTTCACTTCCAGACGAAGCATTTTACTTGGCCCCTCAGCTTTCACCTCGGTGATTTCCCCAAACTATTAAGTAATCCAATTTATGTTGACTGAATATTTGAATATTGGATTCAGAAGATGCATAATACTTAAAAAATACTATGCAGTTAAACACCACTTACAACTGGAACAGTCTGGAAGTCCAAAGTTCCTCTTTCGGCTACTAGTTCTTCCACACCATTGATAACTTCTTCACAAGCAATTGCAGATGTTGGGCTTCCAGGTCCAACCATAGTGCTGCCAACAGAAGGGAAGTTTATTTAAGTAAAAAGTAACGGCATTGAGGTAAGAGAAGCCAATTCTAATACTAATCAACACCCACTCAATTAGTGATGGGACGAATAGTGGAATTCGGCCATTTGCCGAATAACGAATATTCGGCATATTCGGCCATTTGCATTTGCCGAATAACAAATATTCGGCCGAATAAAGAATTTACTTCATGTGAGGTATTTATCGAAACGTTGCGTATACTGTGTATAAGAAGTATGCAATTATTATAAATTACGTCGTGCGATTATTGTATGTAATTAGTAATAAGGCAATAATAATGGCCAAACAAATTTAACATTCCATTCTAAGTACTATAATAACTGTATTACATATACAGACCACCGAAGCAGAATCTTAACTGAAAATGCCGAAGTGATTAGGTACTGAATCGAAATCCCAAGCTGATAAGACATGATGCGTGTTATTCATACTGTATTTCTTCAGTATAATGCAATATTGCTGGAGTCTATTTTATTGATAATGAAAACCTAAACAACGAACCGATCGTAATGCATTCTAACACAAACATTTGCAATTAAATAAATTGTTCTGGTTTTTCCTGGAATTTAGTGTGTATTACGCATTCAGGTTATTGGCTCAAGCACGCCCGATGCAGTTTATGTCATTTAAATAATTATAAAAATATTCGGCCCTCAAGCCGAATATTCGGCCGAATAGTAGGATCGAAATTGCCGAATACGAATATTCGGTATTCGGCCGAATATATGCCAAATATTCGGCTCGCCGAATATTCTTCCCATCACTACACTCAATGAACTTACCGCTCACTTCCAGTCAAGCTGCTGTCCTCACTAGTGCTATTGTCACTACAATCTGGTCTTAATTCCAAAATTTCATCAGTTCCTTCAATCATGTCACTTTGCATGACATCGGCTGGGTCAAATTCGAACTGAATGCAAGGCTCTGTATCCAAAACTATCCCAAACAATAATATAATTATTTATAGGCAAGCGAATATCGACTTACTTAAGTAAATGAAAAAATTAGAACAACTCTCTTACAGTGTCCATCCATAATCGAGTCTTCGGCCATTTCGGTTTCGCCCGAGTTTACTGTCATCGAGTGCTCTTCTGATTTTAAAACGGGAACAAGCGATTAATTAATTAGTGGTTATTAGAAAAATTAGCAGAGGTCATGAAAAGCAACATCCTGCAATTCATTTACATTGTAAGTAAATGTAAGCACAGGAATGTAGTACTTACCTAAGAAGGCTAGTGAAGGAATTTCACATTCAAGTTCAAAGTGGTAACAATGATACCAATCCTCCACAAATCGTGTAAACTTCTCAAAATCATCAATGTCAACATTCTCCATGACCACCTATGAACCAGTAACTTGAATTAGAGTATTTCAAAGGATGCAAGTAGTTCTGATATCTAGTAAATAGTAAATTAGTGTTATTGGTAGTGAAGAGGTCAAGGATTTCATAGCCATTTTTTACCTCACAGTAACGATGAAAGTCGTAATAAGTCAAAGGGCGGGAGTCATCAGTCAGAAGTTTGTTTCGGCTTCGAATTCGAGCACACAACGTTAGATCCTCGAGTGGGATCTGGAAGTCGGCTGCCAGTTTTACCTTTAGTTCTCCGAGAGTCAACGAAGGAGGCACATGCACTTCGAGACATCTGACAATTGTCATATCATCACAGTCTGATAACATAACTTTAAACACCAGGTCTATGTATAAAAAGAATAGTATATTTTCAATTTACGTACGTTCAAAACTTCCAGCATTAGCGTCCAAAGACGACATAACAAATGCGAAACACAAAAAATACCAAATGGCTACCTCGGGTAGAATATGTATCAAAGTCCTGATCCGGTGATCGGATTTCAAGTAAGAGCTGCTCCTTGAGATCCAAATTTCTGGGACGTTTGTACACATCACCAAACAACTTGCTCTCACAACCTGGCCAGCTTTCTTCTCCAACGTTGTAGTCAGGATTGAATCTTACAATTCGTATGTAGTCCAACGCAATTTCTCTATCAGGGTAGAACTCCTAGAATGAGAGAAACACCATTACTGAATAGAATACGGAATTTAAAATTCGGATTAATACGGTTTAATTTTGCATTCCACGAAATTCATAAAGATAATGTGGTGTGTGCAATACTCTAACTAAAAAGCATAAACATAAGTAGTATGCTCTGGACCAACCTTAAAGCATTTATATGCCACCATTTCCATTGTATCATTCTTTTGGATAATCATTGGTTCAGTTTTGATTTCCCAAGCTTCGTTCTTACGAACACTTACATCGATTCGGTAAATTGTTTTTTCATAATTTTCAACCTCAAAGACGTTTTTGTCAAGAACCTCCACAGAGCTCCACAATTCCTACAAACAAAACGCATGCATAATATTATCCCTATCTGAGGAAGTTCTGTAAGATGGCCGGCCTGAAACAACGGGTGTTCGCTATCTACTGTATTATTGGTACTGGAATTTAGCTTATCGTATTTGGTAACCTAGAAACCGGCAATGTCAAGGTTGCAAAGAACATGGTATGT
>JAQFXY010001236.1:0-11736 GCA_034693865.1 Ceratophysella sigillata | reverse complement strand
TCCACTCGTACTCACAATGCTTCGGGTTCTGCCCTTCCCCACATACGTTATTTCCACAGCCAACTTCATGCCTGTGTAGTGAATCTCACGCTGGTGAACTCCCCACAAGCATAAAGATGCTGCTGCCATGCATTAAGCATAGGCCCGAAAAAGTCGGGTCGGCCAACCCGAAACCTTCAGGTCGGTGGATTCCATGCATTCTCACATTCAAATAATGTTTAAAATCCCACTAATTAATACAATCTATTAATAAATGCATAATAAAAATCCTCGGCAGCAACATACCACCCCTCGTCGATTTATCCAGGGTAGATCAACACTTCAACGCTGTCGAGGAACTTTCACTGCACTTTCTCCAGCTTGGCGTCTGCATGGGAAATGGAATCCGATTTCTTCTCCTCTGGGGAACGAATGTCCAAGACGCACAGCTTGGCAACTGGTCTGCGGAACACTCCTCACTTGGTCTCCACATCCGCGACTCGTACCTGACCATCCCTTCAGGGTAACACCGCCGTCACGATTCCTCTGGGCCAGGCATTCCGTGGGAGGTCCCCGTCCGCCACGAAGACTAGGTCCGCCACCTTGATGGAATCCGCCTTTTGAAACCACTTGTTTCTCTTGATTAAGGTGGGTAGATACTCCTTGATCCACCGGGACCAAAAATGTCAGCCAGTCTCTGAGAGATTCTCCACTGTTTCCGAAGACACAGGTCCGTGTCTGTGAATTCTCCGGGTCCCCCGACTGCATTGGACTTTCCTATCAAAAAATTGTTAGGCGTGAGACTCTCCGGGTCATCTGGGTCCACTGAGACGTGCGTGAGTGGACGGCTGCTCACTGTGTTCTCCACTTGGACGAACAAAGTCTGGAGCACTTCCTAGCGTGGGGCTCGCTCCTTGAGGACCGCTTTCAGGGCTGTCTTTACGGACCTTACCAGTCTATTCCAGCATCCTTCCATGTGTGGTGCAGAAGGTGAAATGAAGCCCTATTTCATTCGCTATGTTGCAAACTTGGCTTGAATTGTTGTCCAGTCAATCTCGGCCAGGGATTTTCGGAGTTCGTTGTCCGCTCCATGGAAATTGGTTCTATTGTCAGAGTACATGGTTGTTGGGCAGTCAGAGACGCGGCGAGCTTTAGATGTACCGCTCGTGTTGTCAGGCACGTAAAAAGTACTCCATACCGCTTCTCGTGCCGGCGTCCAATCGTGACCTCCATAGGTTCAAAATAGTCAACTCCAGTGGTGACATATGGGTAAAACGACGAATTCAGGCGGTAATCCGGTAACTGACCCATTTCTGGAACAATTGGCTTCGCTCGACGGATCTTACAGACCAGGCAGGCGTCCCAAGCTTTCCGAACTGCTCTACGCATGTTTAGGATCCAGTATTTTTGGCGGAGCTCGTTCACAACTTGCTCCTTTCCCTGATGCTTGGCTCGAACATGGTAGTAATGAAAGAGTAGTCGAGTTAAGGGATGTTTGGGATTGAGGATCGAAGGGATTTGTTCCTAGTGTCTGCATTTGGTGCCGACTTCTTCCGGCACTTTCTGGAAAATCGCAGGGTCCAGGCAGTGACTCTGATCAGTTTCAGGAATGACGAGTATTTACTTACATCTGGGATTTGGCTCGTCACTGTTACCGTCAAGGATGGAGATCCGCTCTTGATTTCCAGGTCTTCTTGGGATATGACATTTGCCGTTATTTTTCCTTTCTCTTTTGGCCAGTTCTCCTCGGAAAGTTTTAGGAAACTGGGCCCGTTGATCCATCGGCTTGACACAGAATTACAGGGTTGATCGTCACGATTGGCATCGTCAGCTACGTTCTCCGCTGAGGGTACTAGTGCCGCTGAGCTGCTTCCGACGTTTCTTGAATTTCTCCGATCCGGTGGGAGACAAACGGTTTGTAATTCCGTGAGTCTGACCGGATCCAGCACATGACGGTTCGGCTGTCGGTCCAAAAATGAATTTCCGTAAAATTAAGGTCGTGGCCTTCCTTTGTTGCTGTTGCCAACCGGCTCGCCATTACCACTGCTTGAAGCTCCAGACGGGGAATCGAAATGGACTTCAGAGGGCCGACGCGGGTCCGGGCCATGCCGAAGGCGACGTCTACTTCCTTGCCATCTTCCACTCTGATGTAGCCCACGGCGGCGAACGCCTTCTCGCTCGCATCACAGAAAATATGGAGCTGGATAGTTTGGGCCTCTTTTACTCGGAGGGAGTAACATCTTGGAATTTTCATGTCCGGGATGGATGTGAGCTCCTCCAGCCAGGCACGCCATTTCTCGAAAATCGACACGGTAACTTCCTCGTCCCATCCGACTTCCGATCTCCACACTTCCTGGAGAAGAATTCTCGCCTTCACGGTGAAGTGAGCCAAAAATCCGAGAGGGTCAAAAACGGACATGACTAGCTTCAGCATCTCTTTATTCGTAGGGTTCTTGTCTCCAGATACGATTTCGTCGTTCACTTTGTTAAATTTGCACGTGAAGGTGAAATTATCTGCATTTGGATCCCAGTGCAAACCGAGTACTCGGGCCATCGGCAGGGCAGAATCTGGCTCCAGATCCTTCTGTCCTGTCACCTTGGACTCTTCGGAGATTTCAGCCAGGACTCCTCTGGAACTGCAGGTCCACCCGATGATCTGGAATCCGCCTTTTTTGTGAATTACTGTAACGTCTCGAATGAGCTTGAGTGCTTCTTCTACGGAATCGGCACAGTCCAAATAGTCGTCGATATAATGCTTCTTCATTATTCCTTCCATTGCGTCTGGGTAGTACGGGAACCGCTGGGCATTTTTGTTGCGGATGAACTGGGCGCAGAACGGAGAAGAAACTGCTCCAAAATTCATGGTGGACATCTCCATGACGTCAGGTGGCCGGTCCCGATTCAAACTGCGCCACAGGAACCGCTGAGCTGAGGAATCTTCTCGGCGAATCAAGACGCGGGGGAAGAAATCCTCGATATCGGCTGTAAATCCGATCTTCTTCTGGCGGAATTTGCAGAGGATCACAGGCAGCGGGTTCAGTAAATCTGGTCCTTGGATCAGAGCGTCATTAAGGCTTAATCCGTTGCATTTCGCCTTACCATCAAAAACAAGTCTCCACTTTCCAGGCTTGTTGGGGTTGTGCACGTCAAAATGTGGCAAGTACCAGGTGTGTGGGTCTTCTTTGGCCGCTTCCTCTGGACTGAGCTTCCGTGCAAATCCCTTGTCAAGGTACATTTGAATCTTCTCGCAGTACTCCAGCCCGAACGCAGGATTCGCATCCATTTTCCGCTCGACACTCTTGAGCCGTCCCATGGCGCCGGATTTGCTCTCTTGAAGCTCCAAACGAAAGCTTCACCACGGCAGGCACGTTTCCCATCGTCCATTTTGAGAATTCTTCAGGGTCAGGCTCCAACATCTACTTGTCAGCCGGCTTAGTCATCATCATCATCATCATCTTTCATTTATTGATATGGCTTACGCCCAATCAAACTCAAGTGATACAAATATAGTGTTCAAGTACATATATGTTACAGATTACAGATCGTAGTTAGAAGTAGTTTTATTGATGTATATGTGTAGCTTTAGGTATTGTTCATGGGAATATTTTCGTACAGCTAAGCTTTTAAGGAAATCGAGGTGGCTCTCTTGAGATGTGAAGGAAGACAGTATTGTACGACGCCTTTCTTCTGTACTACTACTACACTCAAAAAGTGTGTGAAAAAGTGAAAGTTGCTACCGTCCTTCCTGGAAAATAACATTGAAATTTAATCCTAATTGTGAAATACGCTCAACGATATATAACGGGAGATTAAAGTTTAAGTACGGTTCACTGGTCAGACGGGATTTGACATTTATGTAATGGGGTATGCTTGAAGATTGATTTGCTGATACCCTGTCTTCATGTCTGCTTCTCACGGTGAGTTTCTTAAAAAATACTTTTTTGTAAGATATGATTAGATTGACAGACTGCGATTCCCACAAAAAACCAAGACCAAGTTCCACAAGGACACTCTTGAGCTGGTTGCACCAGCTTTGTTAGGTGTTCTCTTGCGATGATGCTGAAACTCGACTGAGCTCGGTGTAGGCGGCCCTAATTAGTGAATTCTCACTGCTTCTAAGTATCCTAAGCCAGAAACTGTATGCGCTTTTTAACATTTCTACTTTTAAGCTTGGGGACCTCGTTTCTAACCTGACAAAGTATTTTGGTGTTGTTCTTGGCAAGTTAAGGACCCGTTTAAAGAAATGCTGCTGTACCCGTTCTAACTCGGTAGCTTGCCTAATACCCCAGATACCTGCCCCATATAAGGATGTGGAATGAACAATGGAAAAAAGGAGTTTCTTGGAAGTATTAAGGTAGAATAACTTTGGTCTTCTCAGCGTATGGAGAACAGTGTTGGTTGCTGCTAGGCCTTTCGCAATGGCTTCATCTCGGTTAGTGTTGAATATGCCAGAGGAAGAGAAAGTCATTCCGAGATACTTGTAATCTTTCACAATTTCAATTGGGTTACCTCTCCAGAAAAACGTGTCACTTTTTTGTAGTCTTCCTTTCTTCGGGAATATTACAACATTTGTCTTCTGAAGGTTGGCCACAAGGCCACGCTTTTTGAAGAATTTGGACACAAGCTGAATTTTCTGTTGAAGGGCTTCTTGGGAGTGTGCTACGATCACTAGGTCGTCCGCATAGAGAAGAAAATGGATTTTTTCCTTACCGAGTTTTACACCATCCAGGTGCCATGACTCGAATCTCGTAGTTAGCTCTTCAATAAATAGATTGAAGAGGGTTGGGCTTGCTGATTCTCCCTGAAGAACACCTTTTGTAATTTGTATACGGTCAGAGAAATCCATTCCAAATCTCACTCTTGCATTTGCTTTACTGTAAATACTCTGCATTAATAATACGAATTTGTTAGAAACACCTGTTTTTAAAAGCGTATCCCAAAGTAAGTTGTGATTCGGGGTATCAAAAGCCTGAGAAAGGTCAACGAAACAGGAATAAAGCTTTTCACCTTTGAGGAGCTGGGTTTGGACAAGGGTGCTTTTTTATTTCTGGAAGCCGGCTTGAAACTTAGATGTCTTGCTGATCCATGAAGTCAGTCTGTTATTCAAAATTGCAGTGAAAAGTTTCAGGATGGTATTTAGCAGAGAAATTGGACGGAAATTACTTTGGATTTTAGTGGATCCTTTTTTGTAAAGATAACAGATTAAAGCTTCGCACCATGCTGAAGGTGCCTTACCAGTGTCATAAACAACTTGAAACAGTGAAACTATTTTTTCCAGCGAGCGAGGTGGAAGAAGCTTCCAGGTCTCGTTAGAAATTCTGTCAAGGCCTGGCGCCTTCTTTGATTTTAGCTTTTTTATAGCAAGCTTGATTTCAAAAATGTTGAATTCGTGATCTAATATAGGGTCGGAATTGTTGAATAAGTACAGGCAAGGTGCAGGGTGCTCAAACTTGTATACTGGATCGAATACACTGTCAAAGTGAAGTTTCCACTGTTCTTTTGTGATTTCGTTCTGTAGTTGTGATCGTGGCGGTTTAGTTTAGTTGACTGCACCTCAAAACTCAGCGGGTGAAGTGAGGTTAAACAATTTCTCCGCAAGCCGCTTTTCATGCTCTTCTGCTTTTTGGATACAAATTTTGTTATATAATTTCTTGAACAAAACAAAATTCTCGATAGCAGACTGGACCAAGTGAGAGGCTTTAAGCCGTCTCATGTGACGCAGGGATTTATTTATATGGTATTTGGCTTTTGAACACTCAAAGTCGAAAAAAATGGTGGTTTGTGGCTTCTTGGCTTAAAAGTTTTCAAACAACTTGATTCTCTTGCTGCTTGTAGAATTTCATCCATCAGCCTCTGTGCAAGCTGACTAGAATCGAGAGACATCTCGATCTCATTAATATTTTTATTGATATTATTTTTTAAGAGCAAGAGTTGTTCCGGGTTTGGTGGTACAATGATGCGCTCTGAGATTGGACCAGTTACAGGTGCTTCAGAATTGTCTTCATTCAGTGTGGTGATAATAGGAAAGTGAGTGGAGTGGGTTAGATCGAGAACATGGAAGGATGATATTTGATTTGAAATGGGATTAGAGAATAGGAGAAGGTCTATCACACTAGTGCCATTGTTGCTGTCGCTAATAAACGGTATTTCTCCCTCCCTGTATCCCTTAAAGGCGCCGTTAGCAACCTGCAGCCCTATCTCGTTAGCCCATTGCAAATTGCAAAAGCACCTTACCCCTGTCGTTGAGGGTTGAGTCCTTGCTACGTCGCTCCCCTCCTAAAGCTGTGTTGAGCTGGTCCAGCCGAAAGTTAGCATCACTATGAACAAGAATATTTTGATATTTATGTGAGTACTCAAGAATGTCCCCGAAGACTCCATCCAAGCTGCTGCGGAACTCAAGATCTGGTGAAAGGTAAATAAAAACAATTAAAACAGGGTTGTTGTGTAAAATTAATTCAATGAATACGGCAGAACGTGAGTTTTTTGAAATGGTGAAAGGCCAGGAGAGAAAACGACTCCACTCAACAATTAAACCACCGGAAGGTCTGCCTCTTTTGTTTTTGTCTTTTGTTGCGGGTAAAGTTTTTAAATGGAATTGTTGCTCTATTGATGAGTGGCGCCATTCTTCCTCCTTGTACATTGTTTCTGCAAAACAAAAAATTGAAACATTAAGGTTTAAAATGTCGGTGTAAAAGCTAGCTTTCTTATTTTTAATCCCCGTTATATTATAGTAAAGAATTGATACGTTTTGGTTAGATGAAGTGATACGTTGTGCTTGATTGCTGTTTGTGTTGCGTTTGTGTGTTAAGATTGAGCAGCCGAATCCTCAGTCTTTCGAGTCCATCCGGGTGTTGGCAGTCTTCGCCAGTCTCTTGGCCTTCTCGTGTTCACGGATATCCTTATGTAGACATGGATTTATGGACAGATCAGTTCCACTCAGTTTCTTCTTAACGTTGAGAATTGTTTTGCGATGCACTTCGGATCCTGGCTGGAACTTGATAGGACATGGAAGGGCGGGAGGAAGTGTTGGTACTTTACCGAGTCTCTCGGCTTTGAGAATTGAGATTTGGCCAAGTTGCAGCTTACTGGTAAGTACATTCTCCACTTTTGAGACGAGACCCTCAGAGACAGTTGAGACAGGGTAGGGCTCCGGAATGCCGAACAAGACGAGAAAGTCGCGGTCTTTTGCAGCAGCTAAGTATGACAATTTTAGCTGGAGTGAGGCTACTTGAGTGGCTAGTTGGGAGTGTGAAGCAGACAGGTAGTTTATGTCGGTCAAGGCAACTGCAGCAGAGTTTATCAGTTCGACTATATCTGTTTTGTTGGCCGTGACCTGCTTGTTTATAGCCTGAATCTCTGACGTCATGTTCTCGAGAAGTGTTTTGACTTCATTTTGCTCCTTGTTGCTTTCCTCTTGACCCTTGATTATTGTGGCCAACATTGACTTGACGTCGGCGTCATCTCCTAATCGTGACATTTTAGGTTCGGGTTGAAGATCGGACTCTGGTGTAGTGTCAGTCTAGGCGGATCTTTTCCTTGTGATTGGTGTCGTTTTCAGTTGTTTGTTAAAATAATTTCTTATATTGTTTGGAGTCGTAGTCGGTGAGTGACGGAGAGGCATTGATTGAAACGTGACCGGTGATACGGTGGATTGAGAATGCAGGGTCGATGATTGGATTTCCTGTAATAAAATAGCACGGAACAGCAGTATTTGGTTTTCCCGAAAATGTTATTATAATCCGACATATTCAGCATTTTCAACGTCCCCAATGGACAACCATTCGTTATATTACGTTGTAAATTGGTTATCTACGTATTTGTACGTAGCGAAACGAATCGGTTATTTTTTTAACTAATTTCTAACGTTTAATCAACGTTTAAATCCAACATAAACCTTACGTTGCAATATATACGCCTTAAAGGCGTAAGGAGTACGTTTCTTATTAAACGTTGATTAATAGTTTCATAACCACGTTGTGGCAACGTAATGCAATAATGTCACGAAATCAATAACCAAGCACACGTTGAGTTAACGTTGGAGCAACGTTAGGCGCGACGTAGCTCGCCGCATGCGTTAATTGTTGTACAATAGTTACATAGAATAACTTAACCATGTATTTAATATACCCTATTGACAAAGTGGTATAACTCATACTATCATTGAGGGATGATGTGATATTTTAAAATATGACAGTTTTAGTGTAGCTGTAGCTTTCAATTGGACATCTGTTCACGTGTAGCGCATACCTACATAGTATTGTGTATACTGGTTGATGGAAGCGAAATTACTTGCACGATACTTTAATGAATTATCCAGGAATTATTAATACCTACTTTTTTTCATAATTTTGTGACATTCACACATTTTAAGAATTAAAGAACAATTTTTCATGTACCATTTATGTGTTATTATGGTTATTGGCCTTAAACACGAAACAGTGGAACAAGGCAGACAGGAATAACTGCTTCTTAAACAGAACTATCCTCATCTAAAGCATACCAGGCTAGTTATAAATGCGCGTATTTGAAACTGGGGTTAAGCAACTGAGGAAACAAATGGTAACGTGGTAGGGTGAATGCGAGTGAAAAAGTAACTTTTTGCTCCCGTCTCTCAACCTCAACCATGTTTATTTGTCGTCTCCAGGCAACGTCTTTCCTACGTTGGCAACAACGTTAATACAAATGTGTAAGTGTAGTGGTGGGTACGTTGGAAAAGCAGTCATCTGGACGTACACCTCACGTTGAATTTTAACGAACAAGCAACGTCGGCAACGTTAATAAATGACGTTATGTAGATTTTATCACAACGTGTGTCTGTCCATTGGGATAATCAAAAATAAATTGGACACTAGAATGTAGTACTCACCCCCTTGGGGGGCTAGGAGTGAGACGGTAAGGAGACTGTTGTTTGTCAAGGTTTAGGTGATTTTATCCAGTCTCCCGTCCCGTCTCAACTCCAAAGCTTTTTGCGTAGTCCAATTGTGGTTTCCGTTCCAGATTATGAGACCAAAGTTGTCCGTCTCCAAAATCCGTAATTTTGAGCCGTTTTCAGTCAAATAAAGGGTGACTCAGACCAAGCTAGGGCTTGGACTAGGCTCTTAGTAGGCTTTTGGGTAAAAAATGGCTACACACTCCTTATTAACTAATTATGTTATCTTCCATCAATTTCAGGGCACGTGTGTCTTCAACTGTGCGCTTGGGCTCGGTCAACACCTTGACTCCAAAATTCTCCGTCGTGAATTACTCCTTCACCAGCTGATGCAGGGCATCTCGCTCTCCGTCGTGAGCTAAAATGACGACGCCGTTGTTGGAGGCACGGGACACGGGATTAACTTTTCCTTGCAGCACCCAGCCAATTTGGGTCAATGTTGCAATCGGCTCCCCTTCCTCTCCTTTGACAACTTGTTGATGAGTCATCAGCTGGAAATTATCCTGTCCGGATAGTTGGCGTTCCATTTGTCATGCTGCTCAATGAAATGGTCTTCAGATATTCAAATCTGGTCTTCAAGTCCTTGATATTTACTGTCTGCAATGGAAGCAGTAAATTCTTCATGGAAACCACGTTCTCCAGGCTGGACGTCTTCTTACTGGTACCACGAATTTGGATCTTGACACGTCGCGCGTCATGGTCGACGCTGGAGAGCTCACCAAATCCCAACACCTTCATGGATTTCTTGGGCCCGGTAACTCCAATTCGCTTCGAAATAGCCGAATCAATAAATGTGTGTTTTGCTCCTGAGTCCAATAACGCATAGGTTTTGAACTCACCGGAAGGACCCGTGACCGTGACTGGAACCCCGCTGAGCATAATGTTGTCGGTACAGGAACAGTTCACGTGCACGGTTGATGTGTCTTCGCTGTCGGCGCCATCAGACTTGTCAGGAGTCTTCTTCGCAGCTGGCTTCTTCCCAGGATTCTGCTTTTGGGCTCTTCCCTTGTCCCAATCTTGATGAAGACTGGAGTGATGTACTTTTGAGCAGCCCTCTCTGCTGCACGTCTGACCGGATCGGCAATCTAAACTCCTGTGTCCCTGCTTCAGCCAAATGTAGCATACGTTTTTGCCTCGCACGACCTTCCATCGGTCTCCGGCCTCCAGCTTCTGGAATTCTTGGCACTTGGGCAACTGATGTCCCGGCTTGTTGCAGTATACGCATTTCTTGTCTTCCCCGGCAGGCAATGCTCTTGATCTCGTGCCGCTTTTCTTCTCGTGCTCGTTCTCCCTCTTGGACCATTGGGGTCGTGGTGCAATGGACTGCTACTCGATATGCTCTGCCTTCAAGCCAGTCTGACACGTCGCTCAGATCGGGAGTGGCCTCTGGACCGAAAGCTTCACACCACGGTCCGGTAATCCTGAGGGAGCTTTCTGAGATATTCTTTGATTAATTCAGGATTCGTCATGTATTTTACACATTTTCCGCTTTCCATTGTTGTAACCAGGTTCATGACTGCATTTGACAAGTCAATCAGCATTTCCGGCTTACCCTTCTTGCACTTCTCCAAGCTCCGAACTTTCTGGATGAGGGTTTCCACCACCAACTCCAGACCCCCGAATTTTCGCTCCAGCGCACGAATGACCATGTTCACGTTTCCGGCTGCAACCAGCATCGACTGCACCGCTACCTTGGCCTTTCCCTTGAGGCATTTCTGAAGACGGAAAATGTTCTCCACTTAAGTAACATTGTCGGTTTCTGTTGTCATCTGGAACTGGCTGATGAACACCTGGCCATTCCTTGGGGTTTCCATCAAAGGTTGGCAAATCCATGGGCTTTCTGGCACGGAGTCCAAGTCTGGAGGAGCGGGGTGCTTCTTCGGTTTCTCTCTGTCCGGCTCGAGCAAAGGCTGTTTCTCTTGCTTCTTCCAATCCGTACATTCTATTTCGCTCATTGGGTCGCTCATTGGGTCGCTCGTTGGGTCTCTGGAACGGCTGAGTGACATTTCTTCTGGGTTGAATCGGTAGGGGTTCACAATTCGGTTGACTGGGTTGAGCATGAGGCGTAAACTCGGGAATACTGAAATTCTGGGTCATCACCCAGTTTCCGGTCTGGGCACGAGTCTCAGGAATCGGAATTGGGGGATCTTGATCTCCCTCTGCTTCGTCCAAATCGTCATCGTCGTCAATGGCGAGTTTCTGGAGTTCCAGCTACTGGTCGAGTAGCTGCTTCTTGGCCGCTAGATCGGCGGCTGGTCGTTCAGCTCTCTCTTTACGCCGTTCTTCTTCGTCTTGGCGTTCTCTCTCGGCTGCTTCGCGTCTCTCGCGAAGTCGCTGCTCCGCTTCTTCATCTTGGCGGGCTCTTTCTTGGCGCTCCAGTTCCAGCACCTTTTGACTGTTCTCGAACTCAGCTTCTCTGACACGCCGAGCCTTGGTGCTGGCGTTGGAGGCAACTGACCTTGGCCCTGCTGGGTTTTGGAGGCCGACTGGTCCGGGTCCGGGTCCAAATACGAGAATGATCCATCCCTCTTCCCACAGGGGTACCGGCTGCGAGCACTCCTCCGCCTTCATTAAATCTTGGCGGAGCCCGTCCGGCATTGAAACGGGTTGTACGTCTCACCTCTTGAGCTTCTATCTCCCTCTCGACTTGCTCCAACTCTTGGGGCCCCAACTCCTGGAGGAAGTCGCTCGCTTCACTGCGTGCAGTCATCTTTAATCTTCACTTCTTCGCCTGGAATTTTCCACTCACTGAGTTTTCATATCCAAGCAGAAAACTTACAGTGGTTACAGTGATACTCAGTGGATACAGTGATCGGAGAAGGACGGAA
>JAQFXY010001235.1:0-11737 GCA_034693865.1 Ceratophysella sigillata | reverse complement strand
TTGATTTATATACGTCATATGTAAATCCATTTAATTTGATTTGATTTATAAACGTTATGTAAATCCATTTAATTTGATTTGATTTATATACGTCATATGTAAATCCATTTAATTTGATTTGATTTATAAACGTTATGTAAATCCATTTAATTTGACGTCATATGTCAATCCCTTTGATTGAGTTACATAATGCCTGTATTTTGGCAAAGGCATCACTTTGCTTTGTCGTGCTATGCAATAGGATGCATGGTGTATGTAATCTCCTTTCTGGTCCGGAGCTGCCGAAGGTTTTTTAAACATAAAACCCAATGCACTTGAGGTTTCGTATTTAAGAAAGGGAAAACATTTTTCGACCAGCAAAAAATTGACTTCTCCAGCTAATCTTTTCATATGTATAGGTTAGGTTAGGAATCTGCCGAAAATGTCTGATTATTTGCCTGAAAACTCTAATATTTTGAGGGCCGACTAATTACAAGCCTTTAAGAAATATAGTCGAGGTTTCCCAATTTATGGCTTTTTATTTAACCTGGAGACCCAACTTCCAACGCCTCACGCAACGAGTAGAAGTAAAGCCAATTAAGGTATCAGACCTGGGCTTTTCCTAGTTTATAGACTTGTAGTGTTCACAGTCACCGTCAAGTCGCCATAATGGAAAACAGAAATCAAACGGATTGTTATTCCAGCACCATAACCATACACGATACACGATACACGATACTTGAAAGCGGCTTTCTTACTGTTTAATTTAAATATTGAACACGAAACGCAACACGGAACGTTGTAAGCTGGAATTGTTAATTAAAATATTTCACTGATTGTTCACTTTACGAATACGAATCGGAAAAAAATTGGTTTGAGATTTTATTAAAATACAGTGATAAATGGGGCCATTCGTTTTCATTAGCTCCGCTGCGCGGCTAGCTGGGCTTTGGATGAACAATAGCCCACATCACACACACAAGTAGGGGCGGAGAGCGTACTCTTATCTTTTGGCTCCACTACTCACTGCATGGCTGCCTCCAATATAATTTGATTGCTTCCTTCCTACTCTAATCCGAATTAATTATTCGTCGAGGCTTTAGTCCAAAACAATTGTTAGTTGTAACTGTCTCTTACCTCAATCGTGCGCAAGTCGCAAGATCTGCACACTTAACTTAACACACGATATTATTGTCCTGACTGAAAAAGCTTCTTTCCAGTAGTAGTATCAGCTATCAGCCAAGAAACAAATATGCGAATGCGACTGAGACTGGCTAGGAAGAAGGAAAGCAACAAGCAACTATCAACGGAGTTTTCGAGGACAGCGGGATAGTAGATTCACATAATTCCCTATGATTATATTATATACGTACATATATTTATGAAACTTAAGCATAAATGCAGATTTTACGAATAAATAAATACGTATAGCATAGCGGAGGCTGTAAGTCAATTTCTAGCCCGCTGCTTTACCATCTGACTAATATCGTTGGGCGTACGTAGTAGCCGCCACGCCAATAAATTCGTCTATGTATGGAGCCTGCTGGAAGCGTTCTACGATTAAAATTAAACTCGTATTTGTATATTTGTACATATTAGAGTAAGTATGCAGATTCAGTGTCCCTGCTCCGATCGCGGACGACATGAGGGATAATGGGAATCGAGCCGAGCTTCAGACAGAGATTAAACTAAACCAATTATTTTTGGTGGGATACACGCCCAAAGTGAAACGTTTTGACTGCCTCCATAATATCGTTTCTCTTATCGACTTCTTTCTTATCATATCAAGCATCAACATATACGATACCGGATATTGGTTGATGTACGACATTCATCCCTTCGTCAGATCAAATGCAATATTTATTTGCATCCTGAATTATTGATTAATATAACGAATACTAAATATTAGAACATAATGACACTTTTTTACATTCAGTGATACAGCAATATCGGGTCACTTCAATAAATCGAAATACAGTAAGAGCGTAAAGAATGAACCTTCTGCTATTGTAAGCACACAAAATCTAGAAACGAGAAATCCAAATTTCAATTTGCAATTATGAAACCTCACGCAACGTTTAAAATGTAATTGGAAAATGTTATTCATGCCTCGGACTTGAAATTCATTCGTATTCAATACTTTATTATAATTTATTGACACATACTTTTTCAACTATTGTCTCAAAGAAATAATTTATCCTATGTATAGTTGACATTCCCATGCCGAGCTTATTATATTTTGGGAAAACATTTTTCGACCAGCAAAAAATTGACTTCTCCAGCTAATCTTTTCATATGTATAGGTTAGGTTAGGAATCTGCCGGAAATGTCTGATTATTTGCCTGAAAACTCTAATATTTTGAGGGCCGACTAATTACAAGCCCTATATTTTTCCAATTTCGGATTTGTAAAACATATGCTTAACTAGAAGCACATATGAAATAGTTCTTCAAATAAATATATAAAGAAACATCTGCAACTTTACACTTTTTGATCTGAATCTGGAATTTAAGACAACAATTAGGGACTCTTGATCAATTTTTTGATGTTGAGGAATATTTTTAAGTGATTTTGAATTTGTGATTTTGAGGCCTAATTTTAGGTGATTTAAAAAAACACACTTCTTGTTGTTGTATAGACCTGCCTGACTGTTATTTAGACACAAGATATTATTTACGTAAAACAGCATCAACATATTCAAATGTTCAATAAATAAAAACGTAATACTACAAAAACGTCCACAAAGTAATTTTTGTTACATGCATTTATTGAGTTTTAAAATTAGCTAAAACCAGTATTCAGGTTCAAAATAAAATAATAATAAATCTAGCGGTTAGCGGTGCGGCATGTAGCGTTATGTTTGTATGTAAAGTGTAAAAGGAAAGGGTTAAATTGCTGTGAAAGTGGAACAAAGTACACTGTGGCATCACATGTTGATAAATTGGAGGGCTCGAAACGCTCGAAAGTAAGCGAGAGCCACTTACCTCATGCCCTCTGCTCAGCTCAACCCGAGCAAGCATCTGTCCAATACGGGCAAGTGAACGTGTTTTTGGAGAATTCAAATGTCAGGGTTAGTTCAAAATATCATACAAGCAAATACGTGTGAGCATTCCACTTTCCTTTCTTGAGAAGCCACAGTGATTCCGGATTTTGTAACTGTTCATAAGGCTAAGTTTAACTACGTTTCGTGTCAACTACTTAGAGTAGCAAGACCCACGACGGCTCCCAGACCAAGAAGCCTGGCGGACCAGGAGAACCAGTCGGCACCAGTCATGGGTATGTCAGGCTCAGCAGGGTTGAGTAGCGATTTTCCAAATTATTTATAAATTGCATCATCCAACCATAAATTAAAATATGACATCAAATAGAGTGCTCCGTGTACCCGCCGCCCGCGGTTCACTAATACCTATGATGTATTATGTATAACCAGGGATGGTTTAAATTAAGAATAAATGATTCTGAAGGTTCATTATTGGTCATAGTTCAATTCAAATTCAAAGTAAAGATCAAAATCATTTGATTGCTTAAAATCATAATTTTAAGATCAAATGGTCAAATGACCAACCCTGTGTATGACATGCCAGCAAGTTACGAATCTTTTTGAATAGTTGTAACGATACATTATAACATTATCTAAATTGTAAAGTTTAATGTGTGGAAGCCTGAATAGCGGGTGGCGGGATGTAGTTGGTTATTGTTTAACTAAGTTGTTAGCTTATCGCATGCAAATAAGTCATGAGATTGTTTTATTTTAGTTAAATCTCGTCCCAAACCCAGACACAAGACTTGTCCCAAGCCAGTATAACTGAATAGTGTACATCTCTGCACTACTACTTGTGACTGGTTTGAATGTTGAAATAAAGAAAACAAACGGTTTGTTGCCTCCAGCTGTGCAGCCTCCCAATTGTTTCATTTATTTTAGTAGGGTGTGCTCAGCACAGAATTTGATTAATTCGGATTAATGTATTGTAGGCCTACGAAAACCCGCAGCAGCGCTTTTAAGAACCAATCCGCCTAACCTAACATTTTTACTTACACCTAACATAATCAAACTCGTTTGACCTTTCCATCAGAGTGTTTGTCATCGCAGCTCAAAAACAATAACATAACACATTAGCAGTATGTATGATTGGCAAGCCTTTATTGAAAACCACTTGACATTATAGCTAATAAGGTTATCGGTATGAGTAATCAATTTTGAAATAATGTGTATTTTTGCGACTTTGAATTCGGAGATTGCGAATTTCCGTAATAAGAAACAAGTTACTCTTACTGCACACTGCACTGTTCTGCGAGATGATACGGATGTCTGCTAGCTAGGCTTGACTTTAAACTGACGTCATTGGTTCTTTTAATATGCATAAATAGCGTCAAGTGTTAGTTCTTTACCATAAGCTTCTGGCGGAAAGATTTTTGCCCGTAGGTATTTAATAATGATTGAATAATGGGATTTGTGCAATCAGTTCGTCTTGCTCACTGAAGATAGAACATAGAACCGTAAAATGTCTCTTCTGTGGTTCCAGGGAATATGTTCAGAAACGAGTAGACTTCTAAATCGAAAGATGGGAATAAATTTACAATGTTCAATTTACGGCGTATTTACAGTTGATATATTTGGTATACTATATCATATGGTGTAGAGTTAAAAATTCATCCGCTCCCAAGTTTTTAAATAAATATAAATATATTACTTTGCTGTTTGTTTTTCTTTCATAACTAAAAATTCATGAATTAGGAACCATATCACATTTCCAAAACGAATTTACAGCTTGGAGCGGTGCAAGTATTTGCATTCTTTGTGTCGAATTTTGCTTAAAATAGTGTACGATGTACTATGTACTACGATAGAAATAGGACGCAAACGCATTAAATCTGTTAAATATATTCACGATACGCAAGTCCCAATGCCCAAGAATTTACATTTATTTAGCGTACGAATTACAAAGCTACCTATGTCTTTGGTCTTTGTGTACGAATTTCTGTAGTGTTCGTCTAAGAATTAAGTCAATCACAAACCACAGCCGTAAGGAAAATGTGTTACAGACAGACAGTAATACTCTAAGCTGAGTTGAGTGATAGGTTGGTTTTATATTCACATTTACTAATTGTTAATTGCTAATTTCACTTTACTCACAAAATACTCGGCTTTTATTGTTAACAAAAAACCTATTTCTTATGTCTGAATAAACTACAGCCTATTTTCTCTGTCCACCGCACAAACTTATCTACGCTTGTTATAACGGGTATTTTGAACAATAACTTTTCCCCAATCCCTTAGTTTGACCCCTTACGTAAAGGGTAAAATGATATCATAGCGAATTTACCGGGGGCACTCGTTGCTTTATTTGATGCTTTAAGTATTCTCAATAATTCGTAACTTTTTAATGGCAGCGTTAATAAGCTAAATGTGATTAAAGTAATAGAATGGGGAAACAAACGTACAGTTGGCAGGTGGCGTTCTCTGATTCGGCTGCGTCCTGCACCTTTCTCTTCCAATTGTCGTCGTCACTACTCACTCCTGAGCTTCAACTCGAAACTAGTTGTTGTCTGTTGTCTTCAGTGAACAGTCTGAGCTCGAATCAAAGAACAACTTTGGCACTCCCTGTTTTATTTAATTTTTCCGCTTATCTCATGGTGTAACCTGTGCATCGGTAGGTCTTTAGTGTATATTCTCATTTCGTTGATTGTATTCATAATTGGACAGTGACCTATGTTACCTCACCAATATCCTGTGTGTATCCGTTTCGTCCTACTGTGTAGATTACATCCTAATTTCTCTTATCTGATAAGGCTGTCAACTTGAATAGGATATCTATTCATTCATTCGTAAAAATCACAGTAAATAAGGTCAATAGTATTCTTGGGCTACTTTTTGAGAAGGTAATTGAATTGACTCACTCAATACTAAAAGCAAATATAGAAGCACTCGATTATCCATCGTAAATCCTATTTAGTTCGAGCTGTGGAATTCCCTCTAGGTTCTATTTTTTACTCTTCTAATTTAATTCAAGCTGTCGAGTTTACGACGTTTCGAGTAATTTGAATACTATTTATTTCAGTCTTACATCATTTGCATGTTGGCAAAAAGGCAATGTCGTGTTCGTGAGGACTGAGTAGAATCCTCTGCACGCTCGAAGGTTGTTAGTTTTCCACATTCTACATTTAAAAGGTTAATAAAATAAAGTGACCTCAGGGAATTCTTGAAAAGTTTAATTTTAAATCTCTGTCACTGTACTACTCGGTCGCGGTGTATTGGTTATTTCTAGTTTGTGTCACACATACATCTGATACTACTGGATATGTAACAATATTAATATTATTTCTTTGAAATTGCTTTGCAGCTGACAAGCGTACCTTGAAGTTACTCCTATTTGATATAGGAACAGTACTTGGAGATAGGACCAAAGTCATAGCAGATGTTTCCGTAAGTTTCAACTTGATTCCGTGATTTCATAAGAAATTAAATCCAAATTCGTTTTGTCCCGACTACCTACTATTAAAATTTTGTTCTGTTTTTAGCTCCTAAGCCGTGTGAGTGATTGGGAAGCCCGTTTTGGACCTCAGAGAGTGAAGGTGATGTTGAGGAGAAGCCCTGAAAAACGACGACCGAAGCCCACATCCTGGAAAATGCGGACTTCAGTAAAACAATCGAGAATTCCAGATGCCGAATCGCTCATACTTTCTTCGCGTGGTCGTGTTGTAATCCCGAAGAAAATATTCGAACCCGTAATTGTCGAGCCCAAGAAAAGGAAGAGAAAGTTATCTGGAGAGATTAGTTCGCCCATAAGCCTTCCCACGTCTGCGAAAAAAATTCTTATTGAAGAACATCTTAACTCTGCTGCAATCAATTCAGCTCCTTCATCTCTAGCAGTATCCGTACCTGTCGCGAAGAAGACTAACCTGATTCCTGAACCCGAGCGTGACTTTGACAGTGTGGAACTTCAAAATGTAAGCATTGAAGATAAGCCCAGTCAAAATGAAGAAAACGTCCAGTTGCCATTGGTAAACAGTTTCAAAGCTAAAACTAGAACAGAGGTCGAATCAAAAACTGGTACAGGTTTGGTAGCGATGAAAACCGTAAAAATCGTGAAAATATCATCTATGTCTTTGGAAAAGCCGAAGTTGAATAATTTCAAAGCGGAAGCAAGAAAAGACATCCAACCTGTTTTGAAAAACGTAATGGTGAAAAAACCCCTTAAGTACTGGGCAACTTCAAAGAATTTGAAAAAAATGAAGGTGAATATCAATTTCACAGCTGAAGCTAGACAAGACTTCAAATCTGAAACTTTGAAAGAAGTAAAGAAACCCGTCGAAATCTTGGAAGAGTCACCTGCTAAGGATTTGGAACAAGCAAAACCGAATAATTTCCGAACCGAAATTACGAAAAACTTCAAAAATAACACTGCGATACACCTCAACAGAAACAGCACAGAAGAAGTCAAAGTAACGAGACCCATGAAATTCGTGACAGGAACATTTGCTCAACATATGGAAACAATAAAGTTGAATAATTTAAAAGAAAAAGCTCAACCGGAATCAATAAGGAATATTACAAAAGTTTTTCAAAAAGAAGACTCCAAAGGAAAAACCGTGAAAGACTTGAAAGTAAACAAGCAGTTACAAATCTTGAAAAACTCATCCGTACAGCATGCAGAAAAACTAATAGTGACCCATTTAAAAATTGAAAGTAAGAAAAGCCTCAAGACGGAGACCGTGGATCAGCCAACAGCAAAATTACCTATAACAACTTACAAAAGGTCATCTGCTAATCAGTTGGAGAAGACAAACTCAAATACGACCAAGACAGATTCTGAAACGGAAACTGTGAAAGACTTAGTCAAATCGATTCCAGTAAAAATCTTGAAAAGATTATCTCCTCAAGATTCGGAAAAACTAAAGCTGAACCATTACAAAACTGATGCTAGGGAAAACTTGAAAACAAGAACGGTCTGTGAAAGAATACAGAGTCCCGAAAAACTCTTGAAAAATTCTCACCATATGCAGAAAAACTTCAAAACTGAGTCCCGGAAGAACTGCAGTACAAAAGCCATCGAAGACGAGGATGACTGTATTCTCGTAGAGGAAATTCCTGGAAATATACCGAATAAATCTTCTCAATGTTTGTCCAAAAGAAGATCGAATAGCTTGAAACCCGAGTCACCGAAGGGCGGCAAGGAAAAATCTGTGAAAGACTTGATGTACATAGGAAATAACCCTGAAGAAATCTTGGAAACGTCACCTCAACAACTCCTCAACCAAACAAAAACGAATAATTTCAGCTCAAAAACTGTTACACGCGTAATAATAAAGAGCCCCGAAAAACCCGCCAAGAAATTATCTGCTAAACATTTAGACGAACAGCTGGAAGACGTAGGTATGAAAAAGATGAAGTATGAAGCTCCGGAATACGAATTCGACTACGTGCAACCAAATCCTCCAATAGTTTTGGGACAAAAACCTTTGTTCGACCTGGTTACGGGATCGTTCTACCTTATTACTCTGGAGGTAAGATTAAGCTGGTATTAGGCTTTATTTCTTATATTATATTATTATATACGATTAGTGCAGTCAAGTGCACGTGAATAGTTTTGCTGGGGATTATGATGAAACTTAAATTTCTGATTTTTCTCTGACAATTTCTCACAGGGATTTCCGCTCCGTCTGATGAGATACAATGGAATTAATTTCGATCTCGTCGGTAGGAATTCGTACAGTCATATGAAGCGTAAACTTAGTGATCCAGAAACTCAACAAGCAGAAGGGTTCAATTCAACGGCTGATTTCGAGGACTCCAACTCAGTTAAATCAAGTTAGTTCTGACATGAGCTCTTTGCAAGGAGAGAGAAGTGCCTGACGTGTGACAAATCACAATACATACATATGCTACAGCAAATAAAATATGTACAATATAATATTTATTACGACCGAATGTAGGTTTTTTTTTGCATTTGTATGTGTTAAAGTTACTCAAGCACTGGAGATTTACATAGACTTTGTTTACACGAAAGTTACATTGTTAATCTCATCTTCAGTTGTAGAATTCAAGAAGTAGGTAAGGTCTCGCGTAAAAGGGAACGAAAGAGCTTCAGCGAAATAAGTTCTGTACGAATGATGAATATATAATACAGGTTTGACATTGATGTTATCTAAACACAGGAACAAAATATGCAAATAGTTGTTTGGCTACCAGCTTTGGCTGTTAATTAATTATAATATATTTATATGTTTACAAAAGAACCCTGAATAAACAAGTTGGCTGTAGTATAAATGGAAAAACGTGTTATCAGTTAGCTTACAATTGTAATGAATAAGGAAGGGTGGTACTTAGGCATGTATATCATTTAAATTGGACAGTGGACATTTATAAGAAAACAGAATATATAGGGAACTTGGTGTTCATTTATTATTTGTCGATTGTTGTTTGTTGTTGGTCAGTTTACGTCTGAGCGACCTGGGTGTGCGTAATTCGAACTTCATCCACTGGGTTGTCCGCAGCATCCGTTTCCACAGCTCCTATTCTCTTCACAACGTGCATTCCTGACGAGACTCGTCCAAAAATTGAGTGCTTTCCGTCCAGCCACTGAGCAGGTCCTGTGAGAATGAAGAACTGGGATCCATTTGTGTTCGGCCCTGCATAAACAAACCAGATAATAATTAAGTATTTATTGCATAAGTCATTTGCAGTCTTATGTCTTAACAATGGGAACTAGCGCTTACCAGCATTAGCCATGGACAGGATTCCAGCTCCAGTGTGTTTCAGATCTGGATGAATTTCATCATTGAAATACTTTCCATATATTGAGGCCCCACCACGTCCAGTTCCAGTGGGATCACCACCTGAGTGCCAAGCACAAATCGAATTACCTAGCTCCATGTTTGAAATACTAAAAAAAACATTGACTCATAATCTACATAATCAAATAATATACTTACCTTGAATCATGAAATTGGGAACGACCCGATGGAATTTCGTCTCATCGTAGTAGCCACGACGACAGAGTTCAGCAAAGTTCTTGCATGTCTTCGGAGCATGATCCCAGTAGAGCTCAATTTGAAGCTCGCCCATTCTAAGTCAATACACAAGATAAATACGGATACGTTAAGTTTTTAAGCATTATCATTACATACATTGGGTTTATTCTTTGCGACTAGAGACAGGAGAAAAGGAAAAAGTAGGTAACATAATCTGACATAGACATAGGCTCCACGTGTCCACAGTGCTGCGAAAACCCGCAGCTGCAAAAATGCGGGTCGTATCAGTCTTGGAACATGCAATGAATCATAAATACTTAAAAATACATGCATTGCATATCATTGATATTTACTAAATGCGGTTGCTGTGGTATAACGTTCGATAAATTAAATTCAGATCAAGCCAGCAGCCTGATATAAAACGTTGTTCTAAAGCAACCCTGTTATTATCTTACTCGCACTTCCTAAGCATCATGAAACTCAAACTAAAGTGCATATCACATTCCAGTATAGATTATCGATAAAACCGAACAATGAACAACTATATAAGTTTGCAAAAAAGCAACGCATGAGATTTCGCTTAGCAAATGAAGAATACACTGATTTCCTTTCCAATGCCAAAAATTCATTTTCTAGTAAGACTGCGTCTGGATGCATGCCATATATATTTTTCATGACAAGAATTAGCAGAACAATGGACAATGCAAAATCTACTAATGGTTCTTATAATATATGTAGAACAATATTCATCATCACTATACTTTGTACTTCGAATTGCGACAAATTAAATGCTGTTGCACGTTGCAAGGCATGAGAAGACTTACATCCATCCTATGTATGTATATCTGCACTAAATCTACACCGATGTATTTATGTAGTTATCACGTAAATACTATGTGGAAAAGCTTCCGTTTACTGTTCATTTATACATAAATGCAATTTTGTAGATTGTCTGTTAAAGTAAAAGTATTGTCTAGCCTGGGAGTAATTAATTCCATTCTTTCTTATTATAAGACATTGAGGCTTGGCAGTTCCATAAACAAAAAACGAGAAAACTGCCTTGCTTGACAATTTACCTGCTTTCAATGATATTTTAACGACTCATATCAAATCACGCGTCATATAACCCGACTGGAGGAGACACAGTCTAAGCCTAATGTCATGATCTCTGATCTCATATTACTTCTCTGAACTTACGTTCCTCGGATTTATTAGCTGGTTCTGAGAATGGATATATGATAAGGATATTGTGTCTCTCTTGGTAATTACATCCACGACCATGGGAACGAAATGAATAATTCCAACTCTTAGTAACGTAATACAAAGCCGTTTGCGAGCCATTCATTGGTTAATTGACATACTTCAAAATCCATTTTTCATGACGACATGTTCTGGGACACTACTCGGTTTTTAGTTAAAACTTATCACCAAAACATTTGAGCATTTTTAAGGCTTTTTGAAAGCCCTGAGCAATTTTTTTTGCTGAATCATTCTTTATTCTATTAGAATATCTTTGATTGCCAGGATATACAGTCACAGTATACCTGTATACCTATACCAATACCAGCATGCTAACTTTGTATTGATGTCAATTTAAATCAACGGAGTTTGATTAATTACGATTATTTAAGGACAAGGTTAGTTTTTTAAAAAGGGTTCCTACCTAAAAATCCATATGCGTTTCACCAACCTAATAAAACTCAAAAATCAAAGGACCTTACCGGATAAGCCAAATTTTTTGCGATTTTCGGGATTTTGGGCCCAGAGTGGATTTAGCTGAAATGTT
>JAQFXY010001234.1:0-11739 GCA_034693865.1 Ceratophysella sigillata | reverse complement strand
ATTTTATTTGTCTTAGGTTATCGTCGGAAACATGTACCAAGCTCATAAGCTTGTCATTGAAAATCAGGAGAAGCAGTAGAACTATTATCGTTAGGTTTTACGTCAATAGCGGCTGTATATTTAAAATTTAAGTACCGCTTACTATGTACCAACAGTTACTCTATTTCTGAACCAACTATTCGGAAGTAGGAAATAGTCATGATGCACACAGATAATACAATTAAATATATTTTGTTTGATATCCGGTAAATAAAATACAAGCAAAATCAGAATGAGAGATGATGTACATACAAATACAAATTGCTGACTTATTTGAATACCTATGAAGCCTCTTGAAGTCTGGTGGAATTTACACTATAACAGGTCCAAAAATTCACAAATGGACGCTTACAAGCTAGTAATTGGCAGTAACTTGGTTTGTGAGTAATTTAACTGGAGGAACATCTTTTCGGTTTCTGACTTGCACAAGGAAGTGGATTATCGATCGATTCCGGGCTGTCATCTCATGTCGGCTTGGTTCGAGTTCGAGCTCAGGCCATGTTGTTGTGTTCTCCCTTTATATGGATATTAGAGCATAGCATCGGCAAGCGGAAGCGGGTTCATTCTTCTCTCAACTCAACTCGTGTTCTCGGCTACACTACCCGGCATAAATAATGACCCTACACACACTCATACGATACAAAGATCTGGACAATATATTTTTATAAACATCTAAAAAAATATTTATAGCTTTATGTTTTGTTTATACAGTCGGATGTACTTGTAATGGCAAGTGGCAAGTCTATTGAAGAAGTCACTAGACTAAATGCCTTATATTAAAAACTCCTCAGAATTGCAAACTTTCCCCTAATTTTTTCAGAAGTCGTACAATATAGCTTAGTACCGTATTTTTTAAAGTTTGCTATTACAGCTTTTGACCTATGTATAAATAAAAACGTAATAATTTCAACGATCAAATCAATAAACAATGAAATAGTTGGATGAATAGGAAAACACTTTTTGAATTCTTACTTCTTTCAAACATTGATATTGCCTATGTAATGTTACGTAGAGCAAAGTAATGTTTTTTGCCGCTTGATGCTTTGGCTTAGCTGTTGACGTGAATAACTAATATTTACTCTTTTTTTATTGAAACGAATTTTCTTAAAGTCAAAAGATATTTTAAAAATTACGGGACAAAACCTGCATTAGACAATCTCTTTTAAAATATGAGGTAAGAATATGTATTTTTAATAAGCTCGGATGGCAAGTGTGTATGCAGTAATATATGGACTATTTTTTAAATTTTATTTCACTTTAATTATATTTCAATTGAAACACAAAAATGAAGAATAATGAAAACCATGTATAAAAACTGAATAACAACTTATTTGAAATAAATAAGGAATCCTAGTAGTACTGTAGCGATGTTCCATGATGTTCACGAGCCCGATTGGCTTCGCAGAAGTGAAAGCGTCTTGATAATGGAAGGCAGCATAGACGTTGATGAAGACAAGCCCAAGTCAAACATTTGTGACAGTAGCACATCAGCATTTTCTATGGAGCAAAACAATTGATTCTCTTTTATGTTGAACCTAAGACATATTTGAATTTATGCTAGAATTTGACTAGAAATACTGTAAATACCTTGAGCTAAGATAGCAAATTCTGGAAGGCGCTCAATCAGGCTTTCCATCATTCGTGCTCCGGGAGACTGCAATGCTTGTAGTACGGATTTCAAGTACAATCGATTCGCAGCTGCAAAGAATAATCAAAATATTACGTCTGCCGTAGAAACGTTTTGAATATTTAGAAAGACTCAATTTTCTTGTCCACTTACTTGGAGCGTATGTCATGTGTTTTAGCATCAGTGTAAATGCCAAATATCGGCAAGCTTCATGATCAGACAGGAGAAGTGCATTGAGATGATCTGAAAACTGTGCGAGTACGGCGGGACTTCGAGTAGATAGGGAGTCCAGCTCTTGCAGCACTAATCCTATTTCTACAGGTACAAAATAAAAAGGCATGTCACAAATATTAAATGAAGCTTTTATGAGTATTACACCAATCTGACCAAAACAACTCGTTCAAACTAGTGACTAGTGTTTACAATTTTCACAATGTTTAAGGTTTAAAAAGGGAGTCGTCGTGGCCTGGTGTGTTATGTTATGTTTTAGCAGATACAACACTCACTGACAGAAAGAGATTAAAATGACACAAGTAACGATAAAGATCCTATCCTTACCCTGGATTGAGCTACGGCTAAGTCAGTACCCGATGTTAATTATTTTATTAAATTTTATAAAAATGTTTTTTTACTACCGAATAAATAGTTGTTTACCAAAGAGATTTTCGTCAAATTTACCGACCAGGAAATTATATTCTTACCGTCATTATTGCTAGAATGCTCCAGTCTCTCAAAAATGGCTGTACTTTGGGCTGAGCTCATGCTAAATGGATCCATTTCACTGTTATTAGGCGTTAGAACAGACAGTTCTGAGCTAGCACTCGGTGGGACGAGAGACGTTATGAGATTTTGTAAAGGACCCACTTCCGCGTAGTATTTTTCAGTCGTCAAGTCTCTGTAATTGGAATCATTTGCATATTTTTAAATTAAGAAGTGTGCAAAAACCATTTAAGGGGTTTAAGAACTCTTACTTCAAAGTATTGTAGTTTATACTAAGAAACTCTTTCATTTCCTTAGGATTCGTCGATAAAAGGTTATGAAGAAGTACAGCATAACGACTAATACTCGTACTGTAGTCCTTCAAATGTCCAAAGTTCTGATGAAAAGTAAAATTACATGATGATATATAGTAAGTACACTGAGTATATAAATTGGTTTATACAAGTATATCTGTAAACAAACCTCAAAAAATTGCATGTAAAGCGTCAGGATTGGCTTCAATATCTTGAACTGTTTCAGAATGTACGGCTGCATCAAGTCGAGCAGTCCCAAAAACACTTTGAACGGTACTTGATGATTTAATGAATAGAAGACTTGAATGTCTAAATGTACTCGGCCTTCCAGAAGAGCACCCATCAAAGGGACTTGCCTAGAATATGATGAAAAATCCTCAATTTCTATTTCAGCACATAACTGATAGCGCTGTAAGTTGCTCAAGTCACCTCAGAAGCAGAGTTGGGTGAACAGAAGCGATTTTCCGTAAACAGAGTTCAAATTCTCGATTAACTTTCTTTGCCCAATCCTTCCCAGGCTGAACATTCGCCACAGCGTTAATGAGGATATGTGATACGCCGTCAAGTACGCAGCTAACATTGTCGTCACCCCCCGTCAGTTCTTCCGGTTTTGCCTTCCAGCTCTCTGCGAGAATGACTTCGGGAAATTCCAAATACACTTGTGAAACCAGACGCTTCGTACAAGGGTTACGAGATCTGTTCAATTTGGAATTCAAAGTTTATTAAAGTCAAATTAAATAATTTGACACAACAAAACAACACTTCCTTACTTTTTCAGCACGAGTCGTGCCATAACACCATCTACAAGATGTTTGTCATAATGACAGCACTGGAGCCAGAGTCGAACTCGTTCTTGAAGGCAGTGTTTCGTCTTCTTCCCATTCTTCGGCAAAGAACTTTGAGCTGATCCCAAAAGATTTGAAATAGAAAATTTTGTATTCTTCATTTCCAACTGACTAATTTCTTCAACAATGTATTCCGCCATAACGAGCAACTATTTTCAAAAAAATATTAATCAGCTTGAGTCAATACAAACCTAATGGTAAGTCCAATTATGTCAAACCAATTATTGTTAAGTACCTACCTGTGACTCTATCAAGCTAAATACCGATAGCTGGGGCTGATGTTTTGGAACATATTTGTCACATCCCTGCCATAATTTGGGATTCGAGATTGTCGAAGCAATCAAATCCAGAATTGCGCATGGGTCATAACTACAAAGAATTAACGTATTTTCAATTATGTTAAGTTATTTACACCAAAACTCTCACGTGAAAAAACACAAACCTGGGAACAAATTCACCGAGAAATAAATTAATACACTCCTCAACAGTTTTCCATCCTGCCTCATGAGTGAGTACTGTCAACAGAAAGGCTCGGCAATGCGGAGGTTGGTCGTTCCGACCAAACAGTAAAGGAAGCTAAGTACATTACATAAGTATTTTAATAAAAGTTGATATTTTTTAGATTACAACTATATTTATAATGTAAGCATACCTGAATGTCCAGAGCATTTCTAACAATGCAAGGTTCAACATCCCGGATTGTATCCACCAACTGCCCGACATTATTTCCAATCACAAAACTCTTTCCATCTGCCTTTTTCTCCTGATGAACAGAATGTCGCCTGGGTGTCAAGGAAATCGAGTCTTCAAGGAGAGGAACTGAACTTCTTCTGCGGGAACTCGGAGAAGCTAGTGCTAGTAACTGCTTGGAAAGGCTACGAACATTTAAATCTTCTGTCGTAGACGTGTCCATGTCCTCTGGCTGATCATACTTGAGCGGTTTAGACGACCGCGTAGTAGAGAAAGCCTTCTTGTCCTGAGGGATTCCCAGCTTTCCAGATGTAGCTTTACTTTGAGTTTTGTCCAGAGCGGATAAAATTAACGGCGGTCGTGGGTTGAATTTATTCGGAACAACAAACTTGTAGGTCTCATCATCTTCTGCCGGCAGCAGTGTATTTACCAGCTGTGCGAACTTCTCCCCACCAGAAGCCCCACGTTTCCATTGAACTTCCACCAATGTAATCATGTACTTTGGCTCCATAATAACAGCAGCCACCTTCTTCGGATTTTCCTCCACAGCCTTGTCCAGGCAGTACAATAAACCACTGCATAAAAAAGTTAGTTTTATAAAAAATTCATTTTTAGTACACTGCGAAAAATGTAGTCCGCAACTTACGTCATAGATTGTACAGGAATTCCAAAGGATTGCACGAAGAGCACAAGTTGATCAATTTCCAAATCCTCTGATGCGGCTTCTACAAGTCTTGGAATATTTGAGCGTATTAGGCGTAATTTAATCCAGTCCGGAAAGAGCTGAGCTTCCTCGGTTGTGTTTAAAAACAGGCCTTTTGGTGCAAGTCTCTTTTGCTTTGGAAACCACATGTTAAGCAATTCGTTGTACTTTAGGTCAGTGGTAGCAGCTCGTGGCTCTAGACGAGATTTATCTTTTCCATTCTTTGAGTCAGAACTGGCTGTAGCAGTGGCATAAGAAGTGATCAGAATCACAATTGCATGAATTATTAAGATATTCATTGTAGCTTCTACTCCAGCTTCTGGCCATTGTACGAGAACTTGCTCATGGCTTTCAGACCATTGGTGCGTGTCTTTCATCGGCTCACGAATCTTTTGCATATGATTCAAATATACATCAAACAAGTAGTGAAATACTTCCGGCTTGTGCTTTAGTACTGCTTGTATAACAACACTTCTCTCGACAACCAACTGTGTTACATCCAGGGCTAAATTGTCCATAACCGTATCTGATTCAACAAAACCCCAGAGGCTCAAAAATTCCAAGTAACGCGTAATAGCGGCTGGTTCATTTTCAACTTGAACAGCTTGACGAAGGCTAGTGGTCAAGTTTTCTTGCACTTCTGAAAAGAGTGGTAAATTGGGGATTGCGTATAGAAGCCAGTTTTCATCCAAATGTTTCTTTGGTGTTGAAAATAACAGTTGAAGTGCCTGTAAATTTATAGTTAATGGACTAGAAACCCTCCAATTTAGAAGAACACAATGCTTAGCTGCAATCTGTGTGTGAAACAAACCTGAACAGCTTGAATTCTCAATTGCGTCTTTGGGACCGACAGACGTCTGAAATAAAATTCAATTACTTCGGTAGCCAAATCTTCTGCCGTACCACAAACAACATTCTGCAATTTTTATAGAAATAGACTAAATGAATCACAAGCAATAATATAATAAGTTCTGCAATAATATATACAATATAGTATTTTCCGACCTGAAGATAATGAAGTAGCTGTAATCCCCGAGATTCTTCTTTGGATATGTCGGGAGGATGAACAGGTTTTCCTCTTTTTAATGACTTATCCCCACTGCTGGCCACCAACTCTGCGTAATCGGCTTCCGCATTCACCAGCTTAACCAATCGATCCGTTTGGCCCATCATGAACTCACACAGGGACTGAATGGGTAGAATCTCAAAGGAACCTTCTGAAACCAAATCGGAGAGCCATGGCATGGGCTGGGAGTTTCTTCTCATCAAGTCCACAAGAAAGTCCGGATTTCGACTACGACAGAAACGGTGACCAAGGCGCAGTTGGTCGTTCAAAGTCTTGAGTTGAATTAGAGCTGCAGGAGGTGGAGTTCGGGGTATTCCATAAGGCTCCATCGTAATCACCTGTACATAAATGCAAAATTTTAAGTAAAACGCATAGGATCCTAATTGTACGCAGTGCATCGTATTGCATCTAATTACAAAATTACCAACCTGAGAAAGCAGAAGGCTATTCCTTTCGGTAATAGTGGCTTTAGAAGCAGCAGCTAAATATGACTCAAATTCCAGAATTTGTTCCTTTTCAATGGCAGTAACCTGAAGCTCTCTTGATACAACTTCGTCTATGGTTTCGGAAGACGTGGCCGTAGGAAATGAGAACTGACTATCAAAATGAAAACGTTTTTACGCATACCCAAACGTATTTACGCCAACATAGTAATAACACTTTAAAACTCTACTTACTTTGTCATACACATCTCCATAAATGCCTTCAGAGTTGGAAGCGTGTCCCAAACCTTTTTCCCAATCGTAGTTGGGTTGAATGCTGCAATAATGCAAATCATAATCCAGACTCTCCAGTAAGATTTTGTTATTCCGACTTTAGGAGGTGTGTATCTGGGAAATACACAACGTATATTGTCATCCTTGCTGGTATAAAATCACAGGAAGCACTGTTTGTTTGAATTGAATTAAAATACATTACCCTTGTGGAAGCACAGTATTCTCGGGCGATCTATACTCAACGAGTCGAAAGAAGTAGTCGATGAGATCCAATCTTGACAATTCAATTCCACCACCATGAAGTGCAGCTTTCATGATCATACTTTCGGTTACGTCCAATATCTCAATTTGAGTGAAATAGCTATGCTCCTTTGAAAAAGCTTGGAAAAGAACCCAAATGAAGCCGGGCTCAAGTAGCGGAAGTTCCAGGCAATGTCGAGCAAACATATTTCTGTCCGACTCCGCTGGCCAGCCTTCCTTGTTTAGCAAATCAGCAGCGGGATCTTTCAGGATCAGCTTTACAGCACATAATATCCAATTAATTATATTATACTTAGTTAATGTAACGTTACTAAAATATACAATAGTGAAATGATACATACTATATTACCTTATTCAATACAGTTACATAATCCTGTTTCACAGGACGAAATTGTTTCATAACAATTGAGTAGAGCCATGAGAGAGCGTCCTCTTGCATTTTCACAATCTGAGTATAGAAATTCTGAAACGCAAAAATTGATTAAATTGTTTATGAAATACGATAGTGCGCAGTGCGGATAATAATTCAAGATATTAGCGCTTGAGAATAAAGAAATTTCACTTACATTCAGAATTCCAACATTCTTATCAGACCGACTGATTGTGGCTTCTTTTACACTTGGAGTAAACGACAGAAACATAGAAATGATGACAAAATCCGCTATATTCTTAAAAGTCCGTTCTCGAAACTCTCCTTCTCGCCAATGAAACTCCTGTGCATTAAGATTAACACATTGTTAGTCTGATTATGCCATCTCAAACAAATAATTACAAGGTAAAACCTAAGGGTACACCCACCCGATTAGCAAGTAACCCTTGGACGAAAATAACAAGACTGCAATCAGGACGGCAATTCCTAACAATTTCTCGTAGTATTTGTTTCAGTGCTGATTGAAAGTCTTCCCGCTTTTGAAGCAACTCAATGAAAGTATCAGCAAGAGCAACCCTAGCTTCGGGATAGGCTGTAAACAGGGTTCCGAGTACTGGAAAGTTGCTTGTGTTCTTGGAAAGCGAAAGCTCGTTGTAAACAATTTGAGTGATTACATTTCGTAAGTTCACGTCGTCATCTCGAACCATTTCTCTGAAAAACCCAGAACGTAAGTTTACGAAGAACAAAATGTAAAATATTATATTAAAGTTTTACCTGATAGCAATTGAATAGAACAGTGTCAACTGTTTCGTCTTTAATCGAAACTTGGATATTTGTATAACAGTCTCAGCATCCGTTGAATTACTGCACTTTGAATTTACGCATAGATACAACAATAGTTCCTGTGCATTTCGAGATAATTTCGGATTATGCAACCACTGTTCAATCCGTGTTAAAATTAGTGTCCGGACTCCTGGAAGTCCACTTGCGCTAGCCAATGCTCGAAGCAGGTTCTTTGGCAGTTCTGTCGTTTTACGTAAGATTAATTCCTTGGCAAAGTCCACTATAATTGTTTCCACTGCAGCTTCAGATCCAGAATAGCTAAACATACACACACCAACTAGTTACTCCAAATCAATGAAGGAAGACTTTAGTAACTAAAAAATTAACAGTTTGTTTGAAATTGGAAGGGTTCAATGTTGAATTTACCGAGCCTTGGTCTCAGTTCCTATTTTCATTCGCTTGTCGGATCTATTTGCATCAATAAGTACTGCAAGATCTTCTCTAAATCCAATTTCCTCCGATAACAATGATCCAGATTCAGGTGTGGAAACATTCGGGCCATCAAGTGGTGGAATTAAGTTGGCCGGAGGCATAACAGTCCCAAAAGACAACAAGAGCGTATCCACGAACTCCTTGCATTCTGTCCTATCAACCCAGTATCTTTCGTAGGTTGCGTCTTCTAGCCAAATCTAAAAGGAATATTGCTATTTTAAATATACATTTCTAGTAGAAATTAGAATTTTTTTAGTTCGGAACCTCAAAGTGCACCCACCTTCACAAAAATTGTAGGCCATTGTGATATTTCCGAGTGAGAATAGATTATCATGCTGGTAGCTAGAGGGGCCACAAATATTGGATGATAAGTTTCAACTTTTTTTAAATCAGGTCCAGGCCGCTTTGTCATTGCGAGGGAGCAAAGGACTTCTACGGCAATTGGGCTCCGAAGAAATCTTGCTTTGCTCTTGGAAACTACCATTAAACCATAGCAGAGGTCCATATCAGGCTTGCTCTTGGCCTGACGAAGTCCTTTTAGGCTTCCAATAATAAGAGACTGCAAATGGAATAAAATATCAACAGAACACATGAATATCAATCTAATTAAGTTTCATTTGAATGATCTGATATGCTGTTAATACAACAGATTTACCTGGACAGTCTCCGAATCGTCAGACTTCTCAGCCTTTTCTAAAGCCGTCATGAAATAATCCCCCGATACAGTCTGACTCTCAATGTCCATAGCTGTCTCCTCAACATCTCGCTTTGGCTTCGACGCTGCAAACACCTTCGGTAGCGCCAGCGGTGGAGCAATTTTACTGGGTGTTCCCAGTGGTGACGATGAATTTGAGCTTGAAGATGAGGAGCTTGAAGGCTCTTGAACTCGAATCTTTTTAGCTGGAGGAAGAATAATACTGGAACTGCTGCTTGCCCCCACATCCCGTTTCCTTTCATTATTACTACTTTTGGACTGGCCAGCTATTTGAAAAGAAATAGGTATTAGTAGGTGGGTTAGATAGATCAACAAACGTTTCCGCTCAATACCAACATTGAGAGAGATTGAAAGACCTACCTGTTGATTTGCTCAATGAAGATGAAGCGGATTTAACCGAAGTCATAGTCAACGCCGATGTCTTTTTGTTATCTGCGTCTGAACCTGAGGTTGTGGCTTTATTCTTTCCAAGTGCAATCAACTCAGATCCTAGAAATGGCAGATGCGACTTGCCACTCTTTCCTCCTCGACCTTTAGAGCGATCCATGGCTCTCTCGGATCTAGCTAAAACCGTAACAAATAATTTAAGAATTCATGCATAATAGATTCGCATAGAGTTCGTGTCGGCTGGTACAAATAAAGTAAACTGTGCGCAGAAAAATCTATTCATTTTCCTCACCAACTAGAAAACTTGTATTCAATGATATTTATTAAGAAATGATCTGAACTTCAAGTTGTTGTACTCATTGATATTTACATATTTACGAATTATTCTTGTCCAGTGTCAGAAGTAAAAGGTGGTAAATTTGACCTGAACTGTGATATCAATCTGAAACTTCGGACAACAATTGATTCAAGCTTTATTTATTTCAACGAGTGTAACTTTAGATCGGCTCATTTCTTTCATCTTTGTGGTCAAAACTTTAAAGTTTATTAATAGCTGTGATGAGAAAAACTGCTGAGAAATCTTCATGCGTACCGTTTGATTTAAGCCAACCATTCATTCCCGTCGCATCACAAGCATTAACTGTTGACCAGTATAGCACAAACGCTGACTGACAGCAAACATTTTAACCAGTATTATATCCAAGGTTATTATATCCAAGGTTATATCCAAGGTTATAGATAAATATCCATGCCCAATGCATGTCCCTAAATCGGTAGTCGTACCGACGTACCGGTTTCGTATGCAATCACGAGCCCTTTCAGGGCTATTTATAAATCAAATTAGAATTGGCTACGTATCCCCAAATGCCACAAAGGCAAAATGATTTTTCAAATTCCAGTTAGGTTGGCCATGTCGACAAACCTATTCTAACCTAACCTACCTGAATTTGAAAAATTCCACGATCGTCGCATACACGACACCAGTTGTCGGTACAGTAATACATCCAATACATACACGTCCTAGTTGCCAGTTGTGTACATACCTATGTAGTTAGTCGCTAGTTAAGTAATAACAGTTGACATTGACAGTGTGATGTTTAGCGCTTTATGCTAGGTTATGGACTAGCCTAAGCACTTACACGCTGCTGGTACCACTATGAATGAACTACGAATTATGAACTAAAAGAACCAATTCACAAGACAAGCTGTGACCTATGACCTACCCAAACCGAGTGAAAAACGTTGAATTTGATTCGTCGATCTTCCGTTAGTGTTACTTCATTTCTAACAACGAATAGGTGATGAGCATCAACTTTTCAGCGCTTTTAATGCGCAATTAACAGTGAAAATTACAAATACAAACAAATGCAATTATTATAGTGACATTCAATTGTCAAAAACTCGCCACTTCTAACTTCTAATTGTGTATTATTGCCGACAGACACCCTTTGTATTTCCCGGAATTTTTCAAAGCCAAACTTGGCAATTCCCAATTTTCGGCACATGGTCGTGGGTTGTGCTCTTCTGCGTCACGCTGCTATGCTGTTCGCTGTCAATCATATATACACGGCACCTTACCCGCACAACACATACCACATATAAGACCATATTGCAAGATATAAGATGTTAACATAAAATCCGGTATGTGCTCTTCCTCTCCTCGTTAGGATATATGCGGTCTTTAGATACCACGTAAAGCTGTTATTGTCTCTTCAATATTTGGCATTGTTTAAGTTGTGTAAGAATGCGGCAAGTGGGGTTCGAGGAATTTCTCTTCCACGCCCATATGCATTCTGCTCAAGCAAGGAATGAATAACGCTAGGTATTCGGTTACCGGGAGAAAGTTGGACAAAAGTCGACATTTGAATCTTTCACATTGTACATGGAGAAAGGAACAAGAAGATTTCTGTTTTGTCTTTTGACCTGTGTGTTCTCCTTGGTCATTGGTTTCCCATGGTTTGACGTTTGACCTTGACCCACATACAGGCAACTGAGGTCAAGTCCTCATGAGCCTCCAATAAAACTTCCAGGA
>JAQFXY010001233.1:0-11753 GCA_034693865.1 Ceratophysella sigillata | reverse complement strand
GTGCTGTGGTTTCGGAGGAGATAGCGGACATACATACATACATACATACAGACTAACGATTTTATGTAATAGGATAGTTCCATAACCAGGTATGAAATGAAAAATACATGCAGGTACATCATTCATCGGTACGTATGTTCAGATCGCCCATGTAGTGGTTGATAATTATATTTTTAAAACCTGCCTGACGGCAGCTCGGGACCAGAAGGGTTTGTGGAGACGGAGACCACAGGACGAATTTTGTCATTCGAGTTTCCCCAATTGATGCAGAAATATTTACAGTCACGCTCTAGAAATATTTAGTGAAGCAGCAAAATGACTATTAAACCAATCAAAATTGAAGTTGAGAAACACTAAGATTTTGAGAAAAACCTTCAATTGTGGAACGGGTAATAGACTCCGATGACTTGTATTTATATTTGGAGATGGTCGAGCGACAAAACATGACAAACGGCCTGATAGAGGCATCCCATAAAGCCCTCCTGGTCTAAAATTAGCAAACTGCATAGAGATGTTCCACGTAATAACATTGTACAACAATTGTAGTACTTAGTATACTCCTTGCATGAAACCTAATTGCTTAATATTTCGAATCTGTGTTCCACTACATTAATTCTATTAGGGAAGGATTATGCGTTTTGCGAATGATATGCGAATGATGCGAATGCTGGCTCAGACACAAGGATACGGCACGGACACCATTTTTCCATATCATATATTCAGGGATTTTAATAAGCAATTCCATGCAATGCAGAAGTAAAATAAGTATATACATACATTGAGACTTATGGCATTTGGTTAGAGCATAAAAGAGCGAAAGACACCTACAAACTATTCCAAGTTTCCAAGTTTGACGAGCCTATAAACATTTGCCCAGTCCCCAACTAAAATTCAAAACAAGTTACAGACATATGCGTAGGTATTGAGAAAGTAGATTCCTTGTTCTAAAATGCTCAACTCTGAAATTGCATATTATTCAAAGAAATACATATTTCGGCGAGTAGCTCAACATGACCTTTGTATTTATGCATCCGTATAACGCGGCGGTTCGACTCAATCCTTGTTTGAGTAAATTGATAACTTTTTTTGTTAGAAAGTAGCAAGTTGAGCTCAAGCCGGTTGGATAATAAAACACAAGTTTTGATGGATTATTACACATACAATATTTTGATCTGCTCAGTTACAAGAGTTCTCTCTAATAAAAAAAGTTTAACGTCACAAATGCTCCGTTTTACGAGGCTCACAGCAGTTTTGTACCTTGGACGGAACATGGGAGATGATAGTAAATAGGACGTCGGATGATTTTTCTCGTTTAAAAGCGCTTAGTATATCGCTCATCCGCTGTCCAAGCAGGCAGGCACAAGTCGGGGTCTCATATAAAGTTTTGTTTTTACGACCTCTCATACCCATTTCTGCCTTATATGACTTCTCGAGACAAGTTGTTACAAGTCTCAATCGAAGAGACTGTGACAAGGTGACAGGAGAGAGGCATGCATCCTAAACACCTCCAATATTGTCTATTATGTCTTTAAATAAAATCAAACGGAACAAAACCGGTGAGTGAAGCTCTACTACAGATACTATGTATATGAAGGCAACACCAAATATTATGAGTAAACTATAGATTAAACATTCTTAGTTACCTATGCATAAATATATAATAAAGTGATTATATTAAAGGTATATTGTAGGATGAGTTTGGCCCTCCGACCAGAGGCTTCTTCAAAACCCAAACATTTAATTTTCTGTTGTAAATAATGATGCAAAAACGAAGGTACGGCAAAACATTTTCTTCTAAAGCTGTGCCAATTTTGAGCTTATTTTATCCGGAATTAAGAATTTAACATCCATGAAATAATTAGAAACCTTTTTGATTTTTACAAACACTCCTTTCAAAATCTTATTCGTATGAATGCTTAAATAAACTAATTTTTGCTCATGTGTTGGCACTGCATATGCTTTATGTGGTATGTGTTGGTGTCTGTATTAGACCATGGCTGCTGCCAATTTATAGAAAATATAACTAAGATAATAAACGGACGCTTCCATTGTTGAAGGTGCATGCATGACGGACGGGCACCAAGACATGTCTATAAGCTCCGGTGAAGTCGGCCTAATAAGACATATGAGGGAAATTGATAGAGCAGCGGCCCAGCAGGGTCTCTTTCTTTGAGTCTCTCCCTGTGAGCCGTAGTTTGTAATTCCATTAAGGTTAAACCGTTGAAACAAAAGAGGGAAATTGTGCTCATCATCATCATACTTTGTCCAACGAGGGCTCATTACTAGTCCAAATAGCTGGAGGAAATGAATTCGTGCTTTCTCCAGCAGGTCTCAACTAGCAGCGGCGGTGTGTGTGTCTCTTCTTAGCCTAAATCTATTTCCCTTCTCTACTACCAAACTTTCTTCATACAAATGTCATGCGTATCCGTATCGTTGGGCAAGCTGAAATATTTGCAGGAATTCATTGTCCGTCCTAGCTGATAAGGCTAATACATATGTTGAGGCTCGAATGTATAATCCAATCAGTTTGAATCTTTACTTTTAAACGGGCATAACGAAGACGAATATACCTAAATTGGACAGATCAGTTATAAAAACGTATATTATTAATATATAATGCTATCCCATCCACTTTGAGCAACTCTGTAAATCTCCAAGCGAAGTAGAGCGTTATGAATTACTGGAAGAAGCCCCAAATGTGTGGAAAGACATTGGAATGCACTATTGTAGAAGGACTGAGATGAGATATGTGCTGTAACATATGGCCAAGGACCCCATTGTGCTTAAACTCCTATTCTGAGCATCTGCTAGTGGCTGCATGGGACCTGAGTCGAGTACTAACTAATGGAATGGAAGCTGTAAAACTAGGAAAAACTTGACTTTCTTTGGTTAGAAGATGGAGAAAAAGAAGCTCCAAACTTTGAGATGATTTTGTCGTCATCGTCAGAATAAAAGCAAAATAGGAGCAGAAGGTAGCTGAGCCATGTGCCGCTTCTCTTTTAGGTGGGAACAATAAATGTGTGTATAAAGTTTCTACTTTACTACCACCGTTCCTTCCCTTATTACCAGCAACTAAAGTGAAAACTTTTTCTGACTTTTAAGGAACGACCCAAGTCTTGGCATGATGGAAATGAAAGTGTAGACAAACAGCAGGCTTCCATCTTACTCGCATTAGGACATATTACATGGCCATCATGCAAACTAAAAACATTCTAAAAACCATGTTACAATCCTCTACACGAGGGAAGGTCCTACAAATATTTTACATCAATGTTCAGTGTCAAATGGCTCCCTCAAAAAAGTTTCACTTTACTGTCCCGTGTAGCCTTTGACCTCAAACTGCAAAACTTGGTACTTAGAGCACTTTACATTTAACACGGTTTGGCTGGGCCGTATATCCTGTCACTAAACTAAATTCCTAAGACTAAGGTTAGCTTAAGCTTACACAATGTATTTATTCAGCTAAACTTTTTGGCACGGATTTGAGAGAAATCTTTTTAGGTAATTTTTTCGCAGTGATTCACATGGAGCTTTTCCGCAGAAATAAAATAAATAAAAAGTTAATAAAAATTCTGAAATTGAAATTGAAATGAGAAGATAAGAAGGCGTGCTAAATGTCTTGACTAAAACCCCCTTAGTCTTCTTGAGTAGATGGAAAGAAGTGATCAGATGAGAAGATATTGTGACACGAGGCATGTGCCATGTGAGCTTGACAAGTCCTTCTCTTCTTTTGACCAGCTCTAATCGAATACGAAAATGAAATCCTTCCCTTCTCAATTCTGACAGGTCTCCAGCATATTTTTGAATAAGATTTACGCCTAGTATTTACTTGCAAACATTCATGTGCGGAGTAGCAGACCTACACCAGTCTATTGTAATCTACTCAAAATTCAAAAAACTTCCTTTTCTTCCGCACATCTAACACGTCTTTTCTCTTGTCAATGTCAAGCACGTACGGCGGCTTTCTCCAAACGACATGCACATTTTTGAGTTAGGCTTTACAAGGGGACAAGATTCATCCCCGTTCCTCAGCCCACTTGGCGCTTGTGTTCAGAAACTCTAAATAACCACATAAAGCAGTGTATTTATCTAAGTATAAAAATGAGGGAATTTATATTATCGTACAGGTACTTTTAACATGTCGTCGTAATTATTAAATTAAACGCAGTTAATCAAATGAAGAGCTAGGGGTGTTGTGGACCATTGACACGCTGTGAATCTGATAAATACCTGCTGTAGCATAGGTTTGTAAGCACAATAGACCTTTGTCAAGACTTAGCCATAAGCAATGAGGACGTGGAGGAGACTGGAATCTGGAATCCAATTTCTATTCCTGGCTCGTCGTCTCAACTTACATTGTATTAGCGTTGGAGAATGAAGGGAATAAAAGGAATGAACAAATCTCTCCACTTCCATTCCACCAAGTCTTAAGAGAGATTTTTTTATTTTCTCGAGTGGTCAGTGTGATAGGATAGATATGTTCCGTCTTTGAGCACTTTTCACGCAAAGAGTTGGCAAGTGGCAAAAAACGGAGTACAAGGTGATCATGGTTTCGTTTCGCCCTAACGGCACGAAGCTAGGCTTGCTTACGCTTCGTAGAACCAATTCTTTACAAAGCCGGGCTGTGGAGAACCAGTTTCCACTATTTCAATTTCCATGACTCCCATAGAAATTCCCCGATTTGGTACAAAATGGGTTTCACCCACATCCAAAGTTAGCCGAGTGAGAGGAGTTGAAGTTTCCACGGTGGTGGAGGATTTAGGAAACATATCCCGAGTTACATGACAATTAATAGCCGCTCAATTCATTGTCCCAATTCCTAGCACAGTCCTACTCATAGCTGCGACTCGACAGACCATAGCATGTTCGGTTCATTCGTCTCAGCCATTATTGGGATAATTCGATTTTTGTTTGTTTGTCCGTATTTCATGATTTTTCTTTATTTCTTTTTTATTTCCTGGGTATTTTTAAACCTGAAGTGGCGAAACAGGGGGAAATCCATGAAAACATTCAGAAGACACTACAGATTGCTATGAATTGTGGTGGATTTCATGTCCAGCACCCAACCCGACTTGGCCAGCCACTGCAACAGATTGTATTGCGTAAGTCTGGAATTTGGGGAATGGAAATCCTTCTCTGCTCTCAATTCACATTCACTTTTCCACTTCATTCACTTGACGCGCAGAGTAAAGGGCTTCCTGTTCACAAATGGAGAAAACCAAGCCTTTTCAGATTTTCTTAACAGCTTCCTTCCTGCCCTCGCCAACATTGTTCTCTTGATTCATGGCTACAGAGACACCGAGTACGTCCATAACAAAATCATCTGGAGAAAAGTAATCAAGCAAATGACCCGTTCTTTAGCCTTATTCCGCTTTTCCTCTCTCTCGCTCTTTTTTACACAAGAGCCTATTCCCTTCCCAATAATACGGCTTACCCAGAAATTGGATGTGCACGTGTATGTTGCGGTTTGTTTGTAAGGAATATCGGATGTGGATTTATGCCAAATATTCCATTAACTGCTTCCAATTAAAACATTTAACGGAGACAATTATTTTCCCAAAGCCATTAAGCGCTCATTCTCAACTGTCGTTGATTACTTTTTATGACCAGAAAATAACGTTCATCTAAGGTGGATCGGCCGAGCTGCTTGAGCTTAGAAACCATTGACTGCAGATTACCCACGGGAAAACAGTTGAGGCTAATCCCAGTTTTCATATTATTTTTACAGGGAACAGAGCATTTCTATCAGTGGAAAAACAAAGCGCAAATTAAAAGTTGGCAGATTGCTACATACCGACGAAACAAGCCCAAGTCGAGACTAAATTAAATTCTGTGATAATTTTCATGTAAGACTGTGTAGAAGTGGCATTATGAGAAAGTGAAGTTGGAGCGCTAGCATTTTGGATCCACTAAATTCCGTGTAAGGCAACTGCAAGCGTAAACTCCTTGAAGTGATAGTAAATACTTGGGTGCACAACACCGTACAAGCCGTACGGTTTCTGACACTTTGGAGTTAATATCACGCCTAATGTCAAATTCCACTACTGTAAGCAGCCTAGCCCTTCAACAGAAGACGCTGGTTCTGTGTTATTTGCATTATTCTCATAATTCCATCAGACATTCCATTCCATAATGGTTGTTGGAAGGGGAGATATGGCGAAATGGCTTGGTTTAAAGTATGCAGGATCTGGCTGCTGACGCAAATAAACTGCATCACGTCCGTTGTTGAGCCTCAGTTTGGCTAAACCCTTATACGCACTTGATAGTTAATTGGGCTGAGGAAATGGGGAAATGACCTATGCTAACTATCTGCCGAATGGTGTTGTTCTACATTAGAGAAGGAAATGGGTTGTTAAGAGCCCAAAGACAGGATTGTCTAAATTGTTGAGACACTAGTGGTGCATATGGATTGGGTTGATTAGCCGAAGAATGGGAATCAGATACAGGATACAGATCTGCACCTTGAGCAGGCCAAATAGAAATCTCATCAGAGATTCCATTCCAGCTCTCCAGGCCCAGATCTTTCTCGAGGACAGCACTTACATCTCCAGTTTAACCACTTGTATGAATCCTTTCATGACACGAAAATCGACTTTTGAAGTGGCTCTAGCTCTCAGATCACGAATGCTAATGCTTCATTCACACGAGCCTCTTTGCTTTCCTCATAAGAACAGCTAAGAACTAAGAACAGCTACGTGTTCCCGTCTAGTCTAAGTACGGATATCCTCGGGAAGATTCAACAATGCACCTTGATGAATGTTATGCCGATTTTAGAATACTTTTAAAAATTGCATTTCGTGAGAGCTTAAAATCGGGCCTAATATTCCTGAATCAATTTGATATCAAATGTTCCGTATGTCTAGGACTCAGCCCGCCTTAAGAAATGTCTTACGCGGCTACATTCTGTATCATCTACTATTATTCTCCCTTTCAGCCAGCATATCTAATGTATGTCGTAAAGGCGTACTTGGATCACAGAATAAGTTGACAGCCAAAATCAGTAGTAATTTATCTCGAAAATTCAAATGAAACGTTTGATTGTGACGTGAAACTCGAGAGATGGAACAGCTAACTGATTAGCATTTATCTTGTTCGTGCGTAATGTAATGAAGTGGGACGTGGGACGTACGTCTACCAATCCATCATGATCCATGTTTCAAAATAATGAAAACAAAACTATTTTTAAATCTGAAGGTAGAAGACACATGTCACACGCACTAATATTTGTCGCATGTGGGAACTAGTAGTTGGATCCAATATCCTCGTTAATCATGCATTCTCTGCAGAGATCCTACACTTGTGTCCTAATCTCTTAAGATACAAGGAAGCAGCGCTGCTTAAGTGCTCATTACAAAGTGCCAAACATGGATAGCACAAACCTTCCTCTTGTTGACTCTGCTTGTTATTCAGCCATAGAGATGTAGAAAATAAAAAAACAAAAAATCCCCACGTCAGCAGAGGTCCAATGACATTAAAAGATAATGAATGGGCTGAGACAGGAACAATCCCAACTTTAGAAGCTGCAGAAGGGAAAGAGCAAGCGAGCAGTGGGAACTGGTAATATATTAGTGCTTTACACGACAGAGAACTTCACTTATTTGTATTCCAAGAGTTGATATGTCCACTACTTACCATTAGCTCCATCTTCTTCTGCCTGTCTCTACATTAACACTTTTTCTGCTTTTTAGAATCAAATAATGGAAAAGTGATAAATGACTCTGTCCTTTTATAGAAGTACAAGGGGAGTTGGATTGGAGCATCTGAGAAACATACATGCTTTATGGATTCCTCTATGTACCAATCTGACCGAGTCTGCTCCACTCCAAACTACTGAGCAGTTCACAGCGAGTTGGCCAGCCATGGGCATTTATATCGCAACAAAGCATCCTATTCATCAATATTCCCGCTAAGACGATTCTCATTAAGGCTACTGAAGTTCCCTGTAAGGCATCCTTATGTCCTAGGTACACTTGGAACATTTTGAGTGTGAGAAACTACAAATCAGGCTTGACCTGTCAAAAATACTGCCTGTGTCTAATTGCTAATTTATGTTTGCTACTAAAATGTCTGAACAATCCCATAAAAACTTGTATAAGCTCACCTGAATGTTTTTGCTGTAATACTGCAGAAAACTCAGAAAGTATCTGACATTGAAATACAGAGAATGAAGAAGGGGAAACTTCCTAAACATGTTCTCTTGAAATCCAGAAAACTGGAAGACCAAAGTGTCAAGCTGAAAGTCTTGCTAGACGAGGGGAAGGTCAGACCTTTGCTAAGTCCAGTGGGCGTTCAGTGATACTATTCTTCTCTTTAGTTCAGACCCTTTCCGATCCTGCTATTAATTTTTAAAGTTTACGAGAATTGAAAATAAAAGTTTCTAATTGCAACTAGGACATAGGCTTTGGAGGTTTTTGAGCATCGCCTTACTGGGAATTTTCGTCGCCTTAATGGGAATCACTTTACGGGACAGGAAACACGAAAGTGGACGAAGAGAAATCAATCTGCAACAGGGGAAAGCCAAGAAGTTGATTGTATCTTTTGCTGTCCTTAATCTTGATGACGATATTTTGTAATTTGCGCGCTGACTGCTGGCAGACCGCTGACCCCAAACATTAGCAAAATGTTAAGGTATCGTTTATTAAGATGGGCCTAGCAGTTTATGGAGGAGATAGTGATTTGTGTAGGAGATTATTTTGTGTAAATGGATTAGTTTGGACGTAAATAAGGTCTTTTGGCCCAAATAATCATAGGAAGCTCTCTCCACTTAAAATAGGCACACTAACTTGAAATTGGAGACGGAATAGGTTTAGAGAACTGATGGGAGTTTGGGGTTGCAGAAAGTGCTGAGTGGAAAGTGGAACTCGTAGCAACCGGTAATCGGATAGGCCATCATCATCCCATCCACTCTATACAATCAGACCAATCCCAAAACTCCGTTTTCTGTTGATATACTTAATTGAACCAAATACTACGTAGGAAGTAGATTGAATCTGAGATGGAAACTGAATTTAGTGTGCAACAGGGTTCCACAAATCCGCTCAATACTATTTGCAATAGCAAGTGATTCTCTGAAATGAATGGTAATCAGTTTCAAGTTAAAGTTAATTACAAACTGGATAAAGCCTTACTCACACAGGCAAAGAAATTGCCTGCCTTACTTGACAACTACGTAGAAGGTTGTTGAGAAGGAAGAAGCCATTGCAGACGATCAGACGGAAGTGATAGATGGATTACAGGAGGAACATCGAAAACACATTAATATGTATTCAGACATTTCTTGCGGAGTCTATCTGGCACATGTAGAGAGCCAGGGTGAGAAATTGAAGAACGCTCTGTTGTGCCATTAAGGCTGCCAAACAAAGCATTTGGCCTGGTTAGCGCCTCATTTAGTTCAGCTCTGTCTGGAGTCGTATCTCAAACACATTCCATTAAATACCTGCCAGCCCATTAAGATAAAGAACCATAATCCGCTCTTCAATCCACTCTAATGAGCATAATCAATTTTAACTCAGCAGATTAGTTGAGTTCCTCTTTCATCTTCCACTCTTTGAGCATAAACTAGCATTTAGAATGTTTTAGGTAATTTTTACCAATTAAGCCGGCCCAATTGCGCCAAATAAGACGGTAAACGTCAATAAGGTTAATGGTTTCTTCAGTTCAGGCGGGCTATCATTTCAGGTGGAATATTGTATACTGAATTTCCTAAATTGATTTCATTCCCACCAGAGCTCAATCTTCGATGAACTCGGTCTTACACACTACGTCCTGTATGGTGCCACACTGCCACACTACGGTGCTAGAAAGTAGAAAATCAGCTTGCTCGTAATGCATACGTAGAAAGACGGCATTTCTAAAACTTTTGACATTACGCTCAGGAATGTGGAGATGGAATTAAAGCCTAGTCGGAGTGAAAGAAAAGGATTTTGAGAACAAAGTTGCTGACAGAGAGTTTCGCATAATCTTATTACATTATGCATCTTAGACGTAGGAATTTCCGTTTCTCAGAGCTAGACCAGCAGGGCACAAGTGTGATGCCCAGATTATTCAGAATCCGAATATTGGAGAAAACTCGATTACCAACCCTTATTGTCACTCACTTTCTACGCCTCCGACTGACAAGTCCATATTACTAGCTCCAAACAAGGCACAAGGTCCCATAGGAAAGTGAAAGTACGGGATTTCATGGTTTATATGTAAAATGAAATTTTGGCTATCACATGCTCTCAGAGTAATAATAATGCAGTAAGAAAAGTTTTTGTTGTACACGTCTTTTGGAAATAACTTGAGCTGAGGCACCAATATGCAAGTTGAGAACCAAATCATACGACTAAAATAATTTAAAAATCAAGTCTGGTCCCTCTTCCCAGTCGACATTATTCAGACATGCTGCAGTTCCAATTCCCTGCAATATATTTGCATGTTTATTATGACGGCACATAGCTTATAATTCCTTTGAGAATAGGAGAATAAAATTTGAATTTTTGAATCTTAGACTTCCAGTGTCATTCCAGAGAGATTGAAAGCCGGGAATTGATGACATTCCCTGCTTATCACGAGAAACAGCCAGAACCACAACCCCACTTCCATATTCCTAAATTCTCAATATGAGATCATATTGATGGCATTTCTTTATTTACTGCCCGAGTGTGTGGAATATGTAGACAAGAAGTTCCAATTTACAATTTACGACTTGGAAAGCAGAGCTTAGAAAGCAAAAACTTTTTTTTTTCAATTAAATGAGTAATGTACTGTAGCGTTCCACACGATTCGAGCTTAACTTTACACCCGCCTCCTTTTGACACAAGGAAATATGGATCTGAGCTTGAGGGTGACAAAAGCTTCTGAAAAGACAAACAGAGTCCATATGGCTTCCCACTCAGGTCTACAGAGCAGCAGCTCAGGACACTGGAAGTTGACATACCATTAGTTAGAGCAGAAACAGTTCTTGTCGCATTTCTACGAAATACACAATGAGAAGCCAATGTGTTCAAGATTCTTCCTCTTTTTCTTCATGGCTGGCAACTGAGCTGTGAGCAGCTCTGTACAATAATCATAAAGCAGAATAGCGAACACAAACAGAACGTCCCAACTCTTGAAAACCAATTAGTTTAGGAATTCAAAATCCGTCCCATGAAATGACAGCTCTATTATATGTGTGCACAATCTCACTCAATACCTACGCAGCCTTATGTAATCGAAACTTGTATTGCCACTTCAACTCAGAGTCTCAAACAATTGTTCATTCAACTAAATTAATTGGATCAAATCAGTATTGTATGCCAGAACAATAATCCCTAAAAGCAGTCTGATGATTACTCGAGAAACTTCCTCCATTTCTTCTAACTACCTAACTCAATTTCTCTATAATTCCATAATAATACTTTTCTACTACCTACTATTTATGTCTATATGTATTCAAATTAGAGAAAATGGATCTGCCATTCTACTACGCAGAAAATCCAACTTTGATCTTCTCAGTAACTTCAAATCTAGTTCAAACAATATTCACGTTACAATACTAAATACTTGAAAATCCAGAGCTCAGATTGTTTGTTTTCAAGGTTTCAGCTACTACAAAAATATAATATCATTCTTCCACTGCAGTTTTTGGTTTGTGGTAGGGGTCGAGCTCGGGTCGGGTATTTCGGGTCGGATCAGGTTGTCCTATTTCCCACACGAGTCAATTTCGGGTCGGGTCGGATCATCCTAATACCCTTAATACCCGAGGGTACCCGCCAGATACCCGACGGTTA
>JAQFXY010001232.1:0-11753 GCA_034693865.1 Ceratophysella sigillata | reverse complement strand
ATAGCGATCATACATACAGACATACATCCATCCATCCATCCATCCATACAAAGTAACGATTTTATGTAAATGGATAATGTTTTGAGTGTCTTGATTATAAATCGGGTACTGGCATAGCCGTAGCTCAATCAAGGGTAAAGATAGGATCTTTATCGTTACTTGGGTCATTTTAATCTTTTTCTGCTAGAGAGTGTTTTATCTCCTAATTACATTACTCAGTCGAGCGATTCACGCGTCACGGTCTTACTACGCAGCCTATTCCAAGGTCGGAGTACGAGCACCTTAAACTTGATAATACGAGGTGGCAAATTGCATTTCGTGAATAACTTATTTGTTTTTAATATTACGCCAAGTCAGTATCGTATTTTTTTATATGTATCCAGTGTTCGCAGCCGACACTCGATCTGCAATGCGTACATCGTACATTACGTAAATCCAAATTAGCTCAACAATGTGCAGTAGGTACTTAAATATATACCAACACTGTGGGAAAGTCAGGACAAATGGTGATACTTATTTAAGCTGGAAGTTAAAAGATGTAAAGATGTATCCTACAATTCTATATGTGCATGTGATATATTTATATTTACTTATACACAAAGCCTGAATTATGCTAACCTGCAATTTATTCGTCAAGACGATGAGCAATTTAGTTTGGACTGTGACACGGCCTAGTCATGCCTATAAGTCATGCCCGTCAATAATGCTGTGTAAAGTGCATATCGGAAGTGATTAATCATTAATTCTGACCAGATTATGCTCAGCTAATTTAAACTGCACAAAAATTAAGCAAGATAACTAATTAATTTGGGAATAATGCCATAATCACTTATCATTCATTAATTTGAGTTTATTGTCCGATGAAATAGCCAAGGCTCTTACCGACATATTAAGACATAATGTAATTAAGATATTTGCATCCTGATGATAAAATTAGAAAAATAAAAATTAAATTATTTCAACTGCTGCTTAACCAGACGTAAACTTTTTTGTGGAAGAAATGAAATGTGTCTATAAATAATTGGTGCCGAACTTGTATAATTTAATTACACGTAGGTAATTTAATTTTATGATAGTTACTCTGTCAAATATACTATTTTTTTTTGAATACTTAATCACGAATTTTATTTTTCTAATATTATCATCAGGATGCAAATATCTTAATTATATATGTATTCATATGTCTGTGAGAGCCTTGGCTATTTCATCGGACAATAAACATAATCACTTATATATTTCTAATAAATAACATAATCTAAACGTATGTGTCATTTAAATTTTTTCCCAAAATATATAATTAGTTTTATTAAAGAAAGTAACAAAACATAAATGATCCACAATCTACTTGTAAAAACAACAGTGAACATACATAATTCGTTGAAGGAAGACAGCATAAGGGAAGGACCGGGCAGGACTTTGAAAAATATCTGAACATGTGATATTCAGGAAGTTCTACTCTTAATAATTGAAAGTTTTGAGCCAATAGAATATAGGAATTCACAGATGCTGGGCTTGGCAATTTGTTATGAAGACTTTACTGGTGGCCATGAAGTATCAGCTTCCAAGTCATCCAAGATCTGCTGATACTTGTACTGGTTCTTCCTCTTGTATCCCACACTTTTCATCACTTTCAGAAGTAATGTGCTGCTCGAGAGGATGGTCTGCAAAAAGTATCCCAGCATTATTTATGACGTAGGTACTTATTAGCGATAATGTCCAAGACGTACTTTGAGAGCCAAGTTATATTTAAGTTAACCTGCACAATTTAAGTACTTGCTAGTTAAACTATAAACGACAGATTCACTCAAACGTGTTCGTGAATGGAAGCATAATTGCAAGCTGCTTTCTAATTGGCTGCCATATTTACAAAGAAATTACGGTTGTCATTATGTCATTGTAAAATATGCTCGCGTGTTAAATACTCCATTCATGTATCAGGTCATGACTTACCTCAAAGATGAGGGCAAGAAAGAGATTAACAGCGGGGAATATGATGAGATGATATCGAAAAGAGCTCGTCTCATCTTCCACCGGCATAAGGTCAAGAAAGGACGCCAAGAAGCCAATGGGATAAACAACCAATAAGATGGTGAGCGAAGTCAGAATCAAGTAGGCTAGTACCAACAACCCTGAAATGCAGTAAATCAGGTTACTAGGAATTATTATCAACAAATCTTAATTCAACTTCAATTTTCTTCGATAAATGATCGAAGTATTTAAACAGGCCCAATGCTTGCGGGAGGCTTGGTCTGGACTAATACGGCTTAATTATACATTTATGTATTACATCATACAAGAAGTTGAGCCGCACGCACAAGTCAAACCAAAAGTTACAGTTATACCTCCCCTCGGTTTAAGATTGTCTTGTTACCCAAATAAACTGAAATTTAATTCCAACACCTGAACATACTTTATGTTTAGCGCAACTTAGCGATCACAAATCGACTCTAATTCTCTGGAATTCCAACTTTCCAACAGCATAACTGGCATGATTCTAGGTCACGTGATTGACTCACTTCAGACCAGCAAGCGGCTCAAACTTGTTGCATAAGGGGACACAGAGCTTCGGCTTCAAGGCGCATTAGCTCAAAACAAACTTATTTATCTCGAAAGCAGTTACCATTGGTATAGAAGGGCTTCCTGTACGGTGGGCCTTTGGAGAAAACCAATCCGATAATCAAGTACTGGAAGGCACTGACAGAGAAGAGCGTCGTGGTTTCCCAGCAAATCTTGATCATTTCATCTCCATTCTCAGGTTGGACAGGTGTGAACCAGGTTTGAGATTTGAGGTAGCTAATAGCGGATACCTGAACAACTAAAGCTAAAATGATTTGACTGAAGATGGAGAGTAGATTTTGTAGGGAAATAAGGCTGCCCATTGGTCTCTTGGGAATGATTTTGTGATATGGCTCGGTTCGACCCATAACCACGGCAATTGTGGTAGTGATGCCCAGGTCAACGAAGAGAAAGTGCTTGTCGGACAAGTTGGTTTGGTTCTGTAAACAGTATAAAGCATATTAGCTAAGGTTAGAAGGTGACGCTATTGCTACATACATAGAAGCCTAACAGGAGCAGGAGCTTAAGAATATCGAGTTCGCTTGACTTACTGCGTAGAGCAGGAGTACAGTTGTAAACTGGACCATACTGTAGAGTGCCATATACTTGAACATTCCAAAGCTGGTGACCAGTGCGCAACGACCTTCACGAATGACATGGGGAACACAGGAGATGTCGGGGATCTTCGAGGTGAAGGGAGCCGCTACAGACGCCTCCGCTTCCGACAACGAAATCCCAACATGAGCCATTTTCAATGCCGCACAATCATTTGCTCCATCTCCACACATTCCAACAACGTAACCCAAGTCCTACGATTACAAGGGTATTTAGGCTCTCAAACATCTCTTAAGCAATTATACGAGCGTCATTTCACTAATTTCTGACGAACTTGAATTGATCAAATACGAGTATATCTACCTCTTAAGCAACATTATCAAAGCCTGAAATCCTATGATAGATATAAGATTTAGCAGATATTAAATATGTTGGAAAAATAGCAGGTAGAAATATTCAGTTAGTCAATTTGAGCTTTTGTCAATTTTGGTTCCTGTTTTTCTTACGTTTTGAACACTTGGGCTTATTTGTATTTTTTGTTTCCCAGAAAACTCGGATGCATAAAAAACGACTTTCACTTTGTGTGAAACATAATCGTATCTCAAATATTGTGTGACAACACCGCAATAATGCAAGGCACAAGTAACTAATTAAGAGGGCCCAAAGTTACAACGACTTTATACCAGGATATAGAGTCGTAAAGGATATAACGTCGGAAGAACTCAGTGAAATGACCGTCGGATTAAGTCGACCTCGGTTAGCTGAAAGCTTACCTGTAGAGACTCAACCAACTGGCGCTTATACTCCGGTGACATGCGAGCATAAACCGTTCCCTTGGCCAGAATCTTGTCCAGAGTGCTTCTTGGAACATGCTCCAAGAGCAAATTCCAGGTTCTACCGGTGAGGACAAAGTGGTAGTTGGTTCCGAGCATGACGGCAGTTTCTGCAAAAGTTTCTGGGTTAATTTCGACAAGGCGGTCAATGTCAATCCGAAGTTCGTCGTCACTCATCAAGGCACTGCTCCGGCGTCGAGTTTTGATTTCCTTTGAATATTCCGTGTTCTGTAGCAACGTTCCTTCCAAGCCATCTCCAGTGTCCAGTTCTTCCGCACTCGCCGTTACTCGGCTCCCACGTCGGCTTCTGGAACGAGAGCGAGTCTCACTGAGTCGCTCTTCTTCCATTGACCCCATTTCGTAGTGCTGAGCTGCCAGGGAAAACTCCAGTTGCCCCTCATCAGTAGCATTCACAATTACAACCTGAAGATGGAATTAATTGGAAGCTGAGCTTTGAGCATGTTTCATCCCTTGAGCTTCCTGGTTCTATGACTGAATTACCTTGTCACATGCTGGAATCATTCCACATTCACGAGCCACACTAAGCGCAGTGAGCATATTGTCACCCGTGACCATGACACTCCGAATATCCCCGTTGGTTAGTTCCTTGATGACTGGAATCGTTGCGGGCTTCAAGGAATTTTGCATAACGAGGAAACCAGCGAAAATCATATCCTTCTCAATCTAATAAGTGGCAAGGCAAACAAATAGATTAACGTTTCCATAATCAATCCATAATCCATTGAAAGTTATTCGGAACAATTACCTCTTCTCGTGAAACACGTTGAACCTGATGCCATTGTAAACCTTCAATTGATCTCCATGCCAGAGTTAGGACTCGGTAACCTTTAATTGTACAAATTCAGATTAAGTACAAAATGCACAAAGGTTGAAACTTGGCTTAAACGATGCTATTTGATACTAAATATATTATGTATTGATTTTAAAGTCAAACCTTTGACGGTGAATGAATCCAGCACCAGATCATAGTCTTCCGGAATATTTTTACACAATGGTCTAACTTTTTCTGGGGCGCCTTTGCAGAAGAGCGTCATATGTCGAGAGTCGAGCGGCTTCACAACCACGCACATTCTCTGAAGTTGTGGCGTAAACTCGAATTCCCTAATAATACCAATTTCAACATCGTTCTTCTTCACGACGCTAGGGGTGAGAAGGTCAAATCGCTTAGTGTCACCTTCTTGGCCGTTCATCGGTTCTTCCAATTCCTGAAATAATGATAGATAATCGTCATGAAGAACTAATCGATCGATTGATGATCCTACTACGAGGCAGCTTTTCAAAATCCGTATAGATTAAGCTTACCCATTCAGTTCCAGCAAACATTTTGAGATCCAAGGGATCCCCAACCAGGTTCCCATTAATGTACGTGAGTGAGTGACAAGTTGCCATGCCGCGGATGAGTGGTGAGGTGATTGGAAGAATCGTGGGCTCCGTGACTGCCTCCTCAAACTTCAAGCGTCCGTCTTCCTGCTCTTCACAAGGAACAATGCACCAAAGGTCAAGCCCGTCCTCCGTCAGCGTTCCTGTCTTATCGAAGCAAATCAGCTTAAGCTTTCCGCAGTAGTTGATCTTCGGTGGAGAGATGCAGTAGATTTTGAGTGCCTTCAAGCGATTTTGAGCATAGACTGTTCCAACCGTCATAGCGGCTGGAAGTGCAGGTGGAACCACGATTGTCACGATATCAAGGACGCGTAGCACTACGGAGTGCCATGAAGCCTAAAATCCAAAGAGAAAGTTAGAATTGATAAAACTGTTACTAGGTCGAGTATATCCAGAAACAGTAAGTATGCGTAATGCACAATGCATTTCGCGGTGAACGGTCAATTTGGCTAGGAGGAAAAACTGAAAAAAAACATTTTGGCCTGGTTTTCTTTCATTTTTCCCATTAGCCAAAAAGTTATTAGCCAAATTGACCCCGAATCCATTTCGCATATGTGACCAGTGACTAATTTTGTATTCTAAATATGTTCATGGATATTTCACTTGTTCACTATATTGATAAATAAGTTGACTAAAGGTTACCAACCCAGTTTGTTATTTTTTTCTTCTAGTCATTTATCGCTTCTGCGCTACACCATAGATTTGCTTTCGAATCTTGTATTAACTTACACGTCGTTCGACATAGATGCTGACAGCATAAGACATTCCGCAGAAAGCTACCATGAAGAGAATGCCAACAAACTTCATTGCATCCTTGTAAAAAGCAAGTCCCACTTCTTTTGGAAACATCATTGAGCGAATGAGACTACCTTTCAAAGTATTGAATCCAGTCCGCACCACGACACATGCAACCTTAAAAGAAAATACAAATTGCTTATGATTTCAATAGAATTTTCTATATAACATTTCTCATCCAAGCTAGGGCTGTTTCAGCTCATGCATAGTATCAACTACCCACCTTGTTCCCAGCATAGAACCGAGTCTGAATTACATTTGTTCCAGCAAAAACAGTGTTTCGTTTCAAGACTTCCGTGTCGTAAATCTCTCCAGATGAAAGCACTGCACACTTTCGAACCGGAATCGACTCCCCGGTCAACATACTCTCGTTGACAATACACGTTCCCTGAACCACAACCGCGTCACAGGGCATGATAAAACCCTCCGGCGGAACCAGAATCACATCTCCAGGAACCAAGTCCCGATTACAGATCTCTTCTTCCTCTGCAAAAATATTAACTTAATTTTTAACACTTCCGGTAACTCTACGAAGGGCACATCAATTAATTTTCAACCAACTCTTAAGCTATCATATTATTCAAAATCAAAGCAAAACTTCTCGCTCCTAAACTTGTTGATATTGTGCAGTAGTGGCATAGTACCTAACTAGAAATCCTGTGCTGTAGCCTGTCAAACCACAATTAAAACACGAACCTAACACGGCTAATCCTAACACGCATGTGGGACTTGACCAGCCATATGATGTTCGTAAATGCAACAATTGCTATATAATTACGTAAATTCAATAAGCTAAAACTAAATATAGAAATAAACTCACCTCCACCACATCTTTTGACTCCTACGAGAAAGTCACCGGTTCCCTCTGCCATTTTCCTGAACATTTCCATCTGTCGTTTCGTTTCGAAAAGCGAGAAGCCAATTGAGATAAGGGAAATGATGACGACGCAAGAGGCGTAGTAGTAGTAGTTGTCGAAGCTCCAGAGAATCACACTGAAGAGTTGGAAGACGTAGAATGGATTCAGAACTTCTCCAAGCAGCAGTTTCCAGTAGCTCTTCACTTTTACATCGATAAAATTATTCCCGTAAATGGTTCTCCTGGGGAATAAACATGAAACAGTAAATATTGGCCGAATTATGCCTTACTTAGTAAAAATGCTTGAAATAATTACAGAAGTGGGACCTACCGCAGCCATTAAGAAAACTTAAGAAAACTCACGTTATATCATTCAAAACAAGTGAAACCAAATTTCTTGCAGCATTAGCATTAGATACTTCCTATTTTGTAGCTTTCGATATTTTTAAAAATTGAGTTTTCAGTTTCCTTAATCGGATACAGTATAACAGAGATCTTTGATTGCGTCATTGGCGGAAATGGCTGTAAGAACTTACAACTGTTGTCGTTTGGAATGGGAAAGACCCTGGAAGTCCTCCAGAATCTGTGAACACGTGAAGCCTTCGAGTCCTTGAAGCTTCCGGAAGATCTTCTGCTGATCATCCCAAAGAAACTTTTCGTAGCGGAAAGTGAAATGGCGAAAAATGGGTTTGGTGCTAAATGGGGAGAACAGATGGGACTTGGCAGTAGATCTGGAGTCAATGTCCGAACCATCGCGTTGTGAAAATTCGTCCGGAAGGAAGGCCACTGGTTCCTCCTCAACTGAGCAAGTGTAAAAAACATCGTCTTCATCCTGAAAAACATTAAAGTGAACACTAAACGGTGGGGCGATCCCTGTACTTGTAAAAATTGCAATGCTTTCCTACCTTGATGAGAACAAGGGTGGCAGTGCGGAGTGGGGCAGGGACACATTTGAAGACCACTTTCCACTGGCAGTACCAACGCCCGAACAAGTATGGAATTCCAAAAGTGCTGAGGTTGAGCGCGTAGTAGAAGACTAGTTTGAGAAAGCTGTAGCGGTAGCCCTGGACTTCCGCCTGAGAGTCGGGAAGGGTCTGTGACTTCTTGCTCACAGAGCTGCTGTCACCGTCCAAGGAACTGTACGGATACGTCGGCATAATCCACGACGGAAGTTCCTGCTGCAGAACTGCAGAACCTCGGATACTGGAAAAAAGTATAAATAAAGGAACTTAATTTTGTACCTAGAAAGCAACAAATAAGGTCTGTATCATTTAACACTACTGGTTCGTTCGTTGATTTGTGCAGCGGTTAAAAGTTTGACGCTTTTCGGCTTGGTTCAGTTTGTTTCGAAAAGGATCGGTTTGACTTTGAAGTAAATATCTCAATTCATGCGTCTATGTTTAATGTTCGGCTTGCGTTTTCCTCAATAGCTCAATAGCGAGCTTTTCAACGCATTAGACGATTTCAGAATGCGAAAAGTCGAAAAAAGAAACAAAAGGCAGCGTGGGTGGGGACGACATACTACCATGTTTTGTAACGGCGGCTCAAATACAGTACTCATTAAATTGTCATAAAATCTGGAAAAAGGCTTTTCGAATGCAGTATTTTAAATACGAATCGTTAAAAAGTGTTGTAAACACAACAGTTCAAAATCCTACTAGTTGTCAAGAACGAATGCTATAATCAACGGGGCGCTCAGCAAGTCAACAACAACTCAAATACCAAATACCGCTAAAACTGAGTATAATGCTAGTTAGAATAAGCTTCAAGAATATTTTTGCCGTACTCAGTAGAAGATGACATAATTGGCTTGGTATCAATTCGAGAATACAATAGGTGCTCAAAGGCGTGGGAGGGTTCCTGAACGAGAAAGGAATACCTGACAACTTTACTCTACAAACGATAATAATGAAGTAGCACTAAAATCCACCAAGGCGGTCACAGTTATAGCAAATTCTAACATTAGCGAAATAATATAATCGAAAATAATATTCCTGTATAAATTAGGTACATGTAAAAACGTAGCTACAGAATAGGCGAAATTGATGGTAACTGGATCGGTTGACATAATGTTGAAAGTTGGCACATGCTTCTGCTTCTTCTGTTTCTCGACTTTTGAGTTCTAAGAAGTACCTGATATCTTGTTTACAGTTTTAAACAGTCAGTCCTCGTACTAGAATTTCAAACATTAAATTACACTGCTTATTCAAGTCTTCTACGGACATATTTTAATGTCTTTATTAATTGCTTTATACATCGAATTCTATCCTCTCCAAAATTCTGCGTATAAGCAGCTGCATTAATTTGAGCCACCACCTGCACTGGGCATCATCTATCATCAATCATCACGGAAGTCTGACGCCAAAAGCGCTTAAGCGACATTCCCTGTCATTCAATCTTGCCCTTAGATCGTGTAAATAAGCAGTTGTCCATCGCCAGCATTTAAATGTACTTCACACGATGAATGAGTTTTGTAAATGGAAGCTGCGTAGGTATGGCTAATTCGACATTTGACCCCTTTCGATATTCTATTGTATTTTACTATACATACATCACATATAACAGAATATGACTCATTTAGCAATAGTATATATGAATGGCTTGTTGCTTCATGCTGAAGCTTTAAGGAACTATCTAAGTATGAAAGCGCTCCAATTCGGAAGAAAGAATTTCTTTATATTCTCCAGATTTAGGGATCGCCTTTTAGAATTCATCTTGGAATTCAATGTACATATCGATTAGCACATTGTTGCCGTGTTGCCCTTGTTGTCCTGTGTATATTAAAAATGATATTATAGAACAATGCCTCTCTTATTAGTTTGATGATAAATAATCCGTTGTTAATATTAAGGTAGAATATGCACAGAAACAGCTGCAGCGTTGTACGCTTGTAACGAGAAAGTAATTCCATTCCAGTAATTGGAGAACGAATTTTCTCAAATAATATTTGTAATTGATAAAACTACTCTAGATCACTCGTAATAGCAAAAGCAACACAGAGCTGATCGGAGCGAGTTAATGAGATTGAAGTCGGTAACACAGTTCAAAACACTTATGGGAAAACAAGTGCGAGCGAGCGAGCGTGGCAATACTTTGCTCTGCTGAAAGTCTATATTTACTACGAAAATGCGACTGTGAGCAGCTCTGTACTTAGCCTATATGAGAACTGAAATGACTTTTACCATGGGATGTTTCAGAGGTGCTAGACTTGAGCAGATACAATTTCTTGATATCGAGCCTTCAAAATCTTAGAAATTCAACTTCCCGTCATCTTTGGAAATATTTGGATTTAAATAGGATTTACTCCTTCAATTCACAGTAAATTCTGCGTATTTCGTATTTCTTTGGAACAACAACTATGTACATTCAATATATAGCAGCCAACAGTGGGAGTAAACCAGTATGTGATTCAGATTCAGCTGATGTATGTGTTTCCAATTTCGAATCTTTGAACAAAAGTTAATGAACAACAGAGCCCGACTACCAGATAGTAAAAGATCACAGTGCAGTGACTCTATTCAACTAATTACAGGTACGCAATTGGTCCAGAGTTTAAATGTTCCAGCCACGTCTCCTGTAATAACTCTATAGTTAGTGTAGTGTAATGTAATTACATGTACACACATTGGAATAAAGAGTAAACTGGTTTTGCAGACTAACTATACTAGACGTTGTTGGGGGTTTCTCGCATATATTTGTTGAGTTTACTACATATGTACTATTAATGTAAGTATCTAGGAATTTTAGGTTAAATTAAGCCTTCATGTTGGTGGGTGGATTAAGTATTAGTACAGAAGACCACAGGACGGGTTACGTCAAGGCCTCCACTACTTGTACAAACAGTTGAATATTACATTTAGGTCTAAAATTGTAAATCGTAAAGCAATAGAGTATTGAGTGGGTTGAAGAATTATTAAGTAAAGATAATTCAGGTTTCATTTCTATGAGAGGAGATAATGCATAAGTTGTGGTTAGTTAGTGTACTGGCTTATTAGCGTTACGTCGCTACAAGAGTAGTCAACTTTCTTGGTACAATAGCTATTGTTTGGCTCAGAGGAGATTGCTAACAGGGTAACAACGGAAAACTAGCCATGACACACACAACGAACGCATCATTCATAATTCATAATCCACAATTCCAAAAGTACGGTCAAGCAAGACGTGAAGTCTGAGGAACCAAACAAAACAGATTTTCAACTTTTTGCATCTCATTGAAAAGTATTGTACAGAGCTACTTACAACTTACAACAAGCCGTCTAGTGTATTTACATTTAAACTACGCCGGCTCTGACACACTTACCGTATTTACAATTTCAATGATATTTTAAATTACTATTCTTCTTCTAGCCGTTTTGCCTATCAATCAGTTTATAATTATTAATTACACAACAGTTACGCTCATTGACCTATGAATGAACATTAATGTCGATACATTATGCAATGTAAATGATCTACTATTAATATCAAAATAGACAACGTGTACCACTACTTGTGCCAAGTTCTGTTCGTGTCTTTTATTCGTAACGTGAAGGTCTGACGAACTCGCTTCGAACAGCTCCGCATTGACACACAACACAGCAACATGACACAATAACACATAAACATAATACATATTTGTATCATCACTCATCACAGTTCACAGTCTGTCTGGCTGGACATAAAATCTATTAAAAATGCCAATGAACGAGAGCGGGGTCCCCTTCGCCTGACTCTCCTCTCTCGGCTGGCTGCTTCCTAGCGTTGTTTAAGGACCACCC
>JAQFXY010001231.1:0-11756 GCA_034693865.1 Ceratophysella sigillata | reverse complement strand
TTTTACACTATGAGCACTGTTTTTCCGCTTGAAAATCAAATAAATCAAAAAAATCAAAAAAATCATGATTTAAATCAATGCAAGATAAACTAAATTCACAAAACATAGCTATTTAAAGCTACCCCAAAACACAAAACACAATGCAAAATGTTGACATTGCCTATAGTAGGTAATTACACCGAGCGGAGCCGGTCTGGTCCTGTAGTTTGACATTATTCCTACCATTACCCTTGGCCAGACATACCATACACATTGGAGAAGTTGAAAAAGTATGCATTGGCTTGCTGGGAAATTCTGTGGACGGTGAAGGAATGGGCTTTGCCCTTCAGCGATATCTGTCACTGCGTCTTCCGGATAAGCTATAATGATACTTTAGTAGACGACTCTCGTGGTCACTCGAAAATTAAGATATGTTAACGTGTTATGGGATAGGTGCATGCATTGAAAAATGCAAATATTTGCATCTTTACCACTTGACCCGTTTAAGGAATTTGTCCTGGAGATTCTTTGCCTTTGGTACCGAATTAAGCCAGCTACAAACCTATTCCTTTTCTGCAGGAGAGGAGGGATTGTACATGTCATGCAGGAAATCCTCGTTCTGATGATGGTATTGGGGACACGCAAAAAGTTCCAGAGTTGCTGAAATGCTCCTGATTAATAAAGAAGGGATGGTCGGCGTGAGCTAGTATGTAAGGAGATATGCCATCCTGGGGTGAAACAGGAGAGGCTGCTCCAATACTTACCTGAAAAACTCCCTTTGTCACTCCCTTTGTCACACATATATAGTTATAATAGATGTTATTATATATATATATAGTTAAACCCTCCAAATGGAGATCTCACCATAATCCATAATACGAATTTTTGAATTTTTACACACCAATTCACAGTTGATGCTTGGTTTTAGATTTGTTAAATTATTACCAACGTTTAATTGTTCTTGCTTTTTAGACCATGATCACGCGTTCGAGAGCAGGTAGAGCCGCAGACGTTTCTGACACAAGAATAAGGCCGGACTACGCTCTTATTGAACAACAACAGCAGTTACAATCCGATGGAGTAGGAAGGCGGTGCTTCGTCCATGAACCTTGCGGAGTCATTGCTGCTGCCGGAATAAGAAGCGTTGTTGCGGATAATTTGCAAAATGGAAGCTACCCAATCGTGGTGGAGTTTGATAGCAACAAAAGCGTCACTACAAATGTTGACAATATTTTTGATCGACGTTATATTGCTGAAAAAAAATTGGTAAAGAACTATTTATTCTAGCACTCTTGTTTCAAGCCTAGAGTTGGTGTATATGCAACTACTGTTTCCACTGATGACGTCTTACCTCCAACCAACATACTTACCTAACGTTGAATTTCAACTACATATTTAACGTTATTGGGATGCATTATGCATTTAACAAGTATTGCTACTTAGAATTAATTCAGTCATGCTTTCAGCATTACAATGTGTAGCTCAAAACTTTTAGGTAAACATACAAACACTAGGTGAATTTTTTCCACATATTAGCGTACATAGCGTATTATACAATTAAAATCAAATCATTATTATTTATGCATAGGTACATAGTTCATGTAACAGTTCATGTTGTTGCTCATGCATAGTTACAGTACGAATATAGAAAAAATAGTGTTCCTTAGCAGAAACCAAACGGAATTGTCAGTCAGTAATAATTTAAAGTATTTGAATTTAAAAAATCCTAATACCTTATATCGGCTAGTTCGATATTTCTGAAGATAAGTAGTTGCGGATTCAGATGTAGTTCGTGGTTCTGATTCTGATATGCTTCGATCGTTGTCGGAGGTTCGTTTTGATTAATCATGACTGACCAATATTTATGCTATTACTTAATTCATGGTAAACCTGAATGCCAAAAATCCATCTGTTTGTCCTTAGAATTTGTATACTTACCCAAAAGCCAAGTTTAACTTTATTTTGACGTACATACTTGACTCAATTAGCACTTCGGTGCCTAATGAATTAGACCATAGTCAATTTGGTTGTCAAGAGCCCCCACGGTCTAAGTTACAAAATAGGCTAAATTTTAAAAGCACGTTCATCAAAGTTGGTCTGGTTTTAAAATTAAAGTTTTAGAGAAGTTAGCGGACAAGCACACATTGTAATGTTTTAATAGAAAAGGATAGTTTTTATGTTCCAAAAGGCTGTTCTAACATAGATCTCGGATTTACCGGTAAAACCTGCCGATTTTTACGTTTGCGAACCAAACACATGCAAAAAATAGTTCGAACTGAATTATTCAAATGAAAAAATAAATATTTTTGGTCTTCTTACAGAGAAACTCTGGCGTAGAGCCTTATCTAGTAAGCCAATACAATCCCAGAAATGTGGAAACAGGAGAAAGTCTCCTTGTGAAGTTTAAAGCATCAAATAGGTTGGAGATCAAGGAGAAGGACCTACGGCAGGAAAAACGGTCAAAGGTATTAAGGACGCTTTTCCTGATTCTTGCCTCCTGTACCCTGATAGTATCAGTTTACATGTATCTTTTCATTTCCCTTATCAATTGCCGTATCTTCCATAGGACCAAACTACGTCGCACTTGTCGGCATCTGTGTTCATTGATGAGCACGGGGACAGAGTGTATTCAGCAATTGTTTTGCTGAAGGAAAGCGCATCATCTTGCTGGGTGTCATGGGGCGTAGACGTTCACTTTGTGAGCCTGATCAACACTCACTTCATCCATCGTGCAAGGGAACCCATCCTACGGAACTGGATCTGTGTAAGCATATATTTCTTCCGTTCTTTATCAATCAATTTTTTAGTATCTTGTATCAACTCGAAACGTCACAAAGAAGTCAGATTCTAAAGTATTAATTCGAACATTTTTGATTTTTTTAATTTGTCGGTAAAACCACCAAATAAGCATAAGGGAATCAACAGCGACAACTAGTATGACGATTTATGGGTTTTATTTAAAAAAAGGAAACAAATATTTATTTTCAGAATTGAGGCTCAAAGGTCATATGATTTTACATAGGGTCCTATTTCAAATGGTATGAGAAACGTGTTAAATTCAGGTTACCTTGGTGCCCTCTTAAGTAGCTATAAAAAACGAAGCAAACAATAAATATGAAAATGACTTGCTTTTTGTTGTAGAACCGTGTTACTAAGTTAGATAGGGTCCTATTACAAATGGTATGAAAAAAGAGGCGTTCAACTGAAATTAAGTTCCCTCTATATAAAACGGTTTTCAATTGTTTTTTAAAAAATTTGGCTTTAGATCGTGCAGTAGATTTCAGATTTTACATGGCATTTAGCTTCCAATCATTTGAGTATAAATGTAATCGAGGCTCCCGACAGGAAGACACAATGCACCTGTCGTAGAACTAAGTAAACACGTATTACCACTAAATAATGTTCCATACACCGCTTCCGATTGATCCAGTTCCATTGATCCAACGAAGTGATAAGAACGTATGGATTTGTGTTGTGACACACGGACGGACGGACGGACAGACAGACGGACAGGGTCATCCCATAACCTTTCTGGTCTAAAAACTGATAAAAAGCGCTAAAAGTTTGACTCTAACATTGCGATAAATCAAAAAGTTTCTTGGGTGTTTCTGATTATTATTCTAACCCTGATACTAAACGAAATTGCTTGGATTTTATACATGTACCTAACTCACATTTCTACTCTTCTACTCCTTTCAACTTCCAACACTATGGAGTCAGCTAAAAACTAAATCTTAAGTTAAGGCTATTCCTAGCCGTCATCTTTTACCTAGGTATTCATGTTTGCTCATATTGACCTTGTGAAATTGACGCAGGGTCATTTAAGCCGTCTGACATAGTTTACGGTTAAACAATCTTTGTTTCGAATTGCTCGTCATTCGTTTTACGCATTATGATACATCAGAATCAAATAAAAAATAATTTTGAACTTCATTTTTGACCGTGGACCAAAGTGGTCATGAATAGCTTAGTCAAATCCAAACGGAGTGATACATATGTACATATAGATAGTAGTACATTTAAAGATTAGCTACAGTTAAATAGCTAAGACGAAGAAATCGTGTAGTAAAAATAAGTAATATTAATCGAATTGATAAGTTTAGGTTAAGTGGATAATTGTTTTGCTTTGAAATAATGAAAGCACCGGGCAAATTCTGGGTTTGAAATAATAAACACAGTGTTTATATTACGAACGTTACATTGCGAATGCGAAACAATAAAAGCACGGGCTATTATTTTGACAAATATACGGTATTTCTTTATGTTTGCGTTTCAGCATCCGAAAGTCCGCAGTATTTTCCTGGTTGATCCTGCCCTCAATGATGACGACGAACTGTACGAAAGGGTATTTAAAGCATTTCTGTCGTTCGCATCTTCTCAAATGCATGGGTGGAATGGAAACCCAATTTATCAACAGAAATACCCTCATGGAAATTACAGTCTCTTGAGCGGTCTGAAAAATAATGACACAGATGGTTGTCGTCACGCTGCAGTACAGCGATTCCGCAAAGACATTTGCGTGAATGAAGTGGTAAGAAAACAATTATTATTATCTAGTCGATACGTAGAGTGCGTACGATGTCAATTATTTTAGGAAGTTTATATTCTGTGATGCCGCACTTGTTTTTGGCGAATGGTAAATGTTTTATATCCACGGTACTTTGAAAACCTTGGTATTTTTGTTGCTTTCAGAACCACGCCTCTATTCAGCGGGAGTGTGTTAGGCAAATATCTGTCTTTCAAAGTTGTACGCAAGAAAGTAGAGAAGAAAAAATATTTTTCATTCACACTGAAGACCCCGCGTGTACCCTTCGTCTCTCTACAGCTTTCAAGGTTTAATATACAATAGTATACATTTTAATTTAAATTACGTATCCGCTAATCATGTTATTGCTGAATAAATATGAAATAAATGATAGACATACAACGGTTTAAAAACAATAATTGTTCGTTATGTAACTTTCAGGTCGCAGTTGATCATAATTGGACTTGTACTTGGATTCAAGAAAGCGAGCTTCTGAACAAAATTCCCGCTAGCGGAGATACATTTGTCCTTGATCCCTTCGAAGGTTCAATTTACAGTTATTTGGAGGAACAGCTTTTTTCTCTTCAAAATTTTACGTAAGCTCTTATTTGTTCACCTATTAAGAAATTAAATTAAATATATTGGTTTGATATATTTCTCTCGTTTTTTTAAATCTTTGTTTATAGAGTCATTGGCCCACAGTGTATTTTGTACATACTAGAGAAGAATGATCCTGGAATTAAGGATCTTGGATATCCAATATACACATTGGGAATGCACAATGTAGTTGTTACACTGACGGGGTTTAAAGAAACAGCGGAAAAGGTATTAAATAACACATTTCACAGTTAATGTTAAGAATAATTGATTTGATTTAAAATCAGAATCTACACTATATATTACTCTTAATTTGTTATAGGAAGAAATATCCCGTTTAGTTCGAAGAATGGGCGGAGCCGTCTTAACTGCGTTCACAGCGACTACCACACACATTGTTTCTAACAATGTTCTGTCAGAAAAGTGTGCTTCTGCCTATGCTAATATGTGTCCTGTGATGACTGTTGATTGGATTCTTTCTGTTTGGAAGCACAGTAGTGTTTCATCCGCACATGCATTGGATGCAGAATTTCTTCAATTGGAATGTCCAATTTTCTATAAACTGTGTTTCTGCACATCGCAACTAACCTGGTCTAAAAAGTTCAAGATTCGGCAGATTATTGAGAAGAATGGTAATATGCCTTCTTAATGATTTATCAAATGCACTTAATTTTTGAATTCTCAATAATTAACTAAAGTTATGATTGATGTTGAACATTTGTGTTTAAATCTTATAGGTGGGACGTTTAGTGCTGACCTTGTTAGACGAAACGTGAATGTCCTCATTCTCGAAAATGGCGAAGGAGACAAATACCGGCATGCAAGGCAATGGGGAATTCCATGCGTTAAGCCAGATTGGATTATGCAGTCCGTCGAAGCTGGACATGTTCGTCCGCTTACTAAGTATCTTGTGAAGGATCATGGCAAGTCGTCAACTCACGCAGATTCGGACAAAAATAAATGTAAGCGTAATATTGATTTAAGTTAATTTGATTGAACCAGAACTTTGGTAAAACTAGTTAACTTAGTTAAACTAGTTATTATTTTGAGTGTTTGTTTTATATTACAGTGCCGGGTATTACGACTTGCAGCAACATTCGAAATTCTTTACCTAATGTAATGGACCGATCAGAATCAACCTATCACTATGAGTCAAGGCTGAATGACAGTAACCGTGAAATAATTAAAAAGGGCGGAACCTTCCTTGATGGATGCAAGGTACCGAATTTGATTTATTCTCTACTGTTTAGCCAGTGCGCCTACTGTCAGTGATCTCAAATACATATCATAATACATACTATTCAGGTATAGTATATGTCCAACAAAAGTCTCACAAAAGTTTCAGGTAAATAGAAACTGGGCCAGCCTAAAGAGTTTAAATTTTAAAAAAATATTAAACTTCGTGTAAAAAATAAATTAAATATGCAGTAAAACCTGGTTCGTAGAGATCTGAATTTCATGGGTCGTACCTACACGCAAGAGGAACATGGATTGAGGTCACATCCTAAACTTGTTCATCATTGAAGTATTCGTCTTATAGGTTTACCTTTGCGGGAGCAATAATAATTCGGCAGAAGCTAAGATCATCCTGAATAGCACGGGAGCGGTTCGATTGGATCGTGTTACCGAGAAAGTTTCTCATGTCATTGTGCTCGGCCCAAAGGTTCCTGATAAAGACATGGACATGTTGAGACACATCGATCCAATGTAAGCAAATGACACGAGCCATTTATTATTTAATACATTTAATACAATGCCTATGGTATTTTTCTGCATTTATGAAATTTTCTTTTACCGATTGTGATTACTATTGACAAACAAGTTTTTAAGATTTTTAATTTCCTCTTAGGCCTTTCATAGTGGGAATGAAATGGTTGACTGAGTCAGCCAGGAAAGGTTCCCTAGCTGATGAAGAGCTATTTGCTTTTCAGCCACTGGAACAGCAGAGTCCAAGTTCCCAGAGATCTGATGCTCCCGTAAAGACGTTAGCTCAAGAAATGGAGAGACTCGGAATTACCGGCCCATTAAGGAAGAGTCAAGTTCGGTATAAACAAGCTATGGACTCCTTTGATTTTACTGTGAATGTTGAGTTACCTGAGGTCGGACACAATTCATGCGCTATGGGCGAAGGAATTTTCATTGTTGAAGAAGCTGGATTATTTGTTGCGAAACGGTTCATCGTAATTTTTGAAGATAACTCGGATGCGGAGCGAGTTTCCGGGATGATTACTGCCGCAAGGGGTAAAATTGTAAAGCAAGGCGAAGCTGACTATTTCATTCTTCCGCCTATTCATAGTCATCCGGAACTTGTGGAGTATCCTAATTTTACGGAGCACTGGCTGGTAAGTTAAAGTCATGTTTTGTGTTTTCGACATTTTTAGTTAATCAATAATTGTTACTCTTTTGGTTTTCAGACGGACTGTATTAAAGCCAATAAAATTGACATACGTAATGAGCTATTCCATAAACCCCTGCTGGAATTTCCAAGAACCACGAAAATTTTAGACGGAGCAGTTTTGGCCTTTAGTGCCTATTCTCCTCAGGAAAAGTTATACGCATCGTCAATTGCGCACTTCCTTGGAGCCATGTATGTTTACCCTTTTAAATCATTAGTCATATTTTGCATCCAAACCAAAGCTTCTTAATTCTATATTTAATTGACATTTGGAATTCTGGTAGCAATCAAGACGTCTTTTCTCGAAAAGGATCGCCAAAATCTGGAATTAAGGCAAGCACTCATCTCATCTGCCCTTTCTCGGACACGGAAAAGTTCAAAATGGCTGAGAAATGGGGTATTCCCGTCGTCAAGTTTGAGTGGATTATTGACTGTTTTCACGCTCAAAAGACACTGAGCCTCACGCCCTATGTTGTCACCGAAGAGTTAATGATGGAAGAGAGCATAATGCCAGAAACACCGAACAATGTTCAACTTGTTTCCAGTGTCTCATATGCTCCGCCAATTGGTCCACCACAGCAGAATACATCCATCAAGCTGTCCCTCGGCTCGAGCTCAGATGCTGAGTTCCTGTCAACACAGTCTGAGAATGATTCAATTTTTGTGCCTGAAGAAGATAAGGTTGTGCAGCAGATGGTACGTTCATATAACTTGTCTTGCAAATGGTACTTTACGATGCGTATTATTGCGCAGTTCATTTATATGCGTGTGAACTATTCAGACTACTGTGTACTACTGATATTATACCAATCGTTCGTAGCTGTCTTTCTGTGGTCGCAAGCGTCAAGCTTGTTATGTTTTATTTACTAACCTTACTTCCAGGCGTCTAACACAGCAACTAAGACCAAGGAATCAATGGAGACACTTTCGGATAAGGACAAAACTTTTGAGGGATGTCAACGTTTGGAATTAGAGCAAAGCTTGGGCAAAGGCAAGAAGAGAGACGGTGATTTTTTGTCGGATCATGAATCTTTCGAGGAATCGAAGGCAAATGAAAAAGATTTTGAAAGCAGAAAGAAGGCCAGATGTACGAAGGAGCTGGAAATTAGTCCTTCAGAATTGTATACAATCTTTGGTGAACCTGCACCAATGGATGCAACTCTGGTCGAGAACGTGGATCATCCAAGAGCGACTCATAATATCTTTCAGGTAGTAATTGCTTTGTATTGCAGGCTCAAGGTGCACCTATTATATGAAAATTTATGCTATTTAGTTTACTAGGAACTTGAGCTCCAAGGATGGATTGTTTAAACAAAGTTCCATCTGATAGGACGCAAGTTGATTTCATTCAGCTTAAAGTTTTATCGGTCATCCTACTGAAAATTCTGTTAATTGGTAGGGGAGAGTCAGAGCGTCAAACTAATGTTAAATCTAAAAGGTACATTTATGCTTAATTTTAGACGTCTAGCCACAACACTTTGATCCTCAGCTCAAATATGTATAATTAGCTTTAAATTTTGGTAATGTCATGTTCCTGGAAGTGAAGCTTGTGTAACTTCTCATTAGCATCAATAGCATTTCCAGAAAGTAAGCAGAAGGTACCGTTGGTTTGTTGGGGCCCGAAATATTCGGGTCGATATCAAATATGGTTACACCGGGCCGACCCGAATTATTCGGGTTCTGTCGTAATTTTGCTCATGTGTCAATGAGTCCGACCAGTAGTATTGGAGGAGATAGCGGTTTGACTAACGGGGTAAAAAGTTAGAATACCTAATCGCCAATCTTTGATCGGTCACTGTGCATTGTGTGGAATATGTGTATTGCAAAAGCCATTTAACCACTGGGTTGAGTGAACTTGAAAATTAAATTTAAAAAATATATTTCTTAATCTACATCTATTATTAATTGCATTTTTTAGGAAACAACTGTAACGTACCTCATGATTTAGGGATAATAGAAATTAAGAAATATAAATTAAATAGAGTATTATTAAACCAAAGATCTGCAATATTCAGAATAATTGGCTTAAAAATCTTCTAAAAAAGCTATAACACTCAAATCGTCCATTTCAACAGTTTATGAAAAACATTCTACTTCACGTACTAGGTATACTAGGCGCTGGCCCAGCATTCAAAAACAGTGCAGTTAAACTGAATATAACATTCTATAAAATATCTTATCTGTGTGTTTGTTTGCTATTCTCAAAAATAGCTATAAAGCGGGGTTTTGACACAAATTTTTCTTTCTATATTATATATTTAAATTATATATTATGTTTGTAGCATAGGTACCTATATAATCCAGCGGAAAAATTATGACAGGAATATGGCATCCCTAAGGAGTATTGCTTAATTGGTCGATTTTTGACACGATCGAAATTTTAAATCAATCGAAAACATAATAACTACAAAAGTATATGTATAACCAATTAAAACACTTTTTTTTCTGTAGGAGTCTGGAATGGAAGTGGATATAAGCACACCAAGTGTTGCCGTTCCCTTTGAAAAATTGGATGAAGTTGAACCCGTTTCCATTGACGAGTTTGGGTATTGCATGTTCCGACATTTTCCAGAATATGATGGTTCCAACATCAAGAAGCTGAAGGAATTAACAGAAAAGAAATCCCATGTGAACTACTGCGGATTCTGCGAGGAGTATATCGGTAAACCCAAAACATCGCGTCACGGCTGTAAGGACACAAGGATGAAAACTCACTTCATTAACTATCACAAAATGAAGCAGTTTAAATGTAGTGAGTGTGAATGCGAGTACGTGGTAAAGACGCACGTAATTCATCACATAAAAGAAATGCACCAGGCATTTAAACGAAAGTGGCTCATGGCTCTGCGGATATTATATTAAGTAGGGTTCAATGAAAAAAGGGCTGTTTAAGTGCATATTCTGAGACTTTTCGTCTTTTTTTGCACATTATTATTCGTATTATACATATTTGTTTTATGAATTATTTGAAAAAAATCTAAGTCATTGTTTTCATGATTCTTTAATGTATGTATATTTCAATCAATTTGTTGTTTTTTGACCATTGCTTGCACCTAATCAATTCAAGTCAAATATCTGTTACAACATTTGTTTAAATAGGTGCAAGTATAATACTAATACTTATAATATTATTAGTTTTTACAAATCATTAGAGTAGATACTTATAACGGTATTACGGTATTACATCAATTGAATGTACTAACGTCTCTAATAAGTCTAAGACATATTTTTGGGGAAAACACGGGGACGTTTTGCATTTTTACTGACTTTTAGATGAGTTTTTAGGGAATATTGCGTAATGGTATATAATAGCGGCTTATTTTATTTTATACACTTAAAAGCTTACTTTTCGTGAAATTGTTATTACAGGTTTTAATATCTGAATAAAACCTCGGTTAACGTACGCAACTCGGAACGAGTGTATAAATTCTTGAAAATATTAAATATCTTAAAACTTATTTTTCACAATTTTCAAGTATAATTTAAGTTTAAGATCCGAGGCTGTTTCTGTGGCGGCTGCACCTGCCTTCTCTTACTCAAAAACTGACTGGACTGACTACCAGGCAGTCAAACGTATTTCTATTTGTGATACGACCACTACAAACATAGTTTTCCTTGCAAGAATACTTTACATGCACTATTATGCAGTTAGCTTTTACGATATTTAATTCAATGGCGCGTAGGTAAGCTTTGGATTTTTTATCTCCGCTGTCTAGTGTAACTTCTCTGGCTAACTTCATTGTAAACTTAGCGTCGCAAGTTTTGCACATTAATTTCGTTGTAAGCTTCGCATCCTGACTTCATCGTAGTCGTAGGCCTTGTACCTTGACTTCGTCATAGGCTGTGTATCCTGACTTCGTCGTAGGCCTCGTATCCTGACTTCGTCGTAGGCTTTGAATACTGACTTCGTTTTAGGCTTCGTATCATGACTTTGTCGTAGACTTCGAATCCTGACTTCGTCGTAAGGCTTGGCATCCTGACTTCGTCTTAGCTATCTTATTCTGACTTCGTCATAAGCTTTGCTGTCTGAGTTCTTTGGTTGGAACCAGTGCTTGTCTGTATACGTGATGGGAGTGTCCATGAACGCCAGGCCATATAATGCGGCTTTACTGCAAACGTAAAATGGGGAATGGCTAAAATTGTAAAGTACGAGCGTGTCACCCGATCTAACGATTCGGTGTGGACGGATGAGGTCACAGGTCAAAGTCGTACCCGTTGACCTCACCCCAAGTCAACAGGTTGAATCCGTAGCTTCAGGTC
>JAQFXY010001230.1:0-11759 GCA_034693865.1 Ceratophysella sigillata | reverse complement strand
CAGCCTCTTGACGAACGAGAGCCCGAGCAAAATCACCAAAATCATTTTACGGACCAATGGGCAGTACATATTATGGGTGGAGCCGACCGGGCACATCAAATAGCTACTAAACATGGCTTCGTGAATACAGGAGAGGTATTGTAAAACATTTCAAGCATGTTAAGAACGTTTTGCTTAATAGATTCTTCACTGGTGATTGCATGAGTCTGTGCACTATAGAAGTTCATATCATAAATTTATTTGAGCGATTGAATTGACATTTCACTTATCTGTCTTTCAGATTTTTCCAGACTACTACCACTTCATGCATCGTAAAATAGCGAAAAGATCAGTGGATCCTTGTACCGAATATCACGAGCGGCTTTCATCAGAACCAGATGTGAGTTTGAAGCTTTAGTTCAAAATTATTTGTTCATTGGATGTTCTAAATCTAAACCACCTGTTTACATGGTTTGTTGTTGAAGTTAACCTTTTAAGAACGCTTTAGAATAAAATTAAAACTACATTTAATTACCACAGACCTGTAAATTAATATTCAGGTAAGATGGCATGCCCAGCAGACTGTGAAGAGGAGGACGAAAAGAGATTACTTGGAAATTGCCAAGCCATTTCCAGAGAATCGAGCAACAAAGTGGAACCGAGTTCCACGAACATCTCATACTGTATCGTTCACCGATCCGAGATGGCCGGCCATGTGGTATTTGGTGAGGACTTGATTTTAATACTTAAGTATTTGATATTTTCTTTTCTCATTGATTGTTATAATAATTATAAATCCTTCATTCCAAAATTAGAATTGATTATATTGAACCCTGGAATCAATACATTTATACTTTTTATATTCAATGCTAGTACAAAACATAATTACAATTACTATTGTCGTGTGGGTACTATTGCTTTGGGTACATATAATTGTTAAGATTATTCCAGAATTGTCAAAATGTAGATGTAGTTGATTTCCTTGAATTGGAAGCCTTTCCTATCAGACAAGTCATTAATACTTCAAAGTGTGGTATTACCTAACTAATTATACGACTTTTGGGCTTCGGGTTTTCCCGGTAATAATGAGATTATTTAAATACAATACACAGTGTTCGTGTTTAGATCATGTGCTTTGTCTTTCTTTTCAGAATCGGGGACCAGGTCTGGATATGAATGTGCAAGAGGCTTGGGAAGATGGTATTACTGGGAAAGGGGTAGTGGTCACCATACTTGATGACGGGCTAGAGAAGGACCATCCGGATATAGTTAGAAACTATGTAAGTATAACCTATACCTAACCGTATACCTCGCCGTGTTCATTGCTTATGAATTAAGCCCAAATAAAATCGATCTACACTCATACAGACTGATGCACTAATTTATCGATCAAGGTTTGGGATGTACTATCTTGAACTAGGTTTTCCTCTCACATTTGTTGTTGTCTTGCTTGTATATTTATGTGAATTCTTTGTTGTATTGTTGAAGGATCCAATGGCGAGTTTTGATGTCAACAGTTTAGACACAGATCCAATGCCAACCTATGACTTGACTGATAGCAATCGTCATGGGACTAGGTGTGCCGGTGAAGTAGCTGCTGAGGCCAATAACAGTATTTGTGCTGTGGGAGTCGCATTCGAAGCCGGGGTCGGCGGTATGTATGCTCTCACATCTCTTTGTTACGCGGAATATCATAGCCAGGCTTGTTTTCTCCTGCATAAATATATCCACACATGTACAATTGCCAGGCCAGGCCATCCTTACGGAAACTAAGTTTCCTATCTAAATTCCACTGCTGATCGACAATCTGCTTTTCCCTTACGAACGTAATAGAAATGCCTTTCCATTCAAGTTGACATCCCAGAGATCCTTATCCGCACATATTCTGTACTTCTTTTTGCGTATTTGTAAACTTAAGGATGTTTTATTAGGAATTCGAATGTTGGACGGGGATGTGACGGATGCAGTGGAGGCTCGGTCTTTGTCTCACAATCCACAGCACATAGATATATATAGTGCTTCTTGGGGTCCAGATGATGATGGGAAAACTGTGGATGGGCCGGGAGAATTGGCCACTAGAGCATTCCACGAAGGTATTACAAAGGTTAGTCCAGTTCATTTTTGTTTTGTTTGGGATTTCAGGTATTTATTTAGTATGTTAAATATGTGCTACATCAATAGTGATTACGAATGAGGACTACATAGAACTAACGTCGGGAAATACCACGATTTTCCCAGATTTGTTTCAGGAACTAGGTTGCCAGGAGCATGATACGCTACTGTGACGAGCGACACACAACATAAAATATTGTGAACGTAGTTAAAGCAAATACTTATCCAATTACGATAGTATATTATGTTATTAATTGTTTCAGGGAAGAGGCGGGAAAGGTTCAATTTTTGTATGGGCTTCCGGAAATGGAGGAAGAGACCATGATAATTGTAACTGTGATGGTTATACAAATTCTATATGGACACTGTCCATTAGTAGCGCCACTGAAAACGGCCTTGTTCCATGGTACTCTGAAGCATGTAGCTCAACACTTGCTACCACGTACAGCTCAGGTGGAACTGGAGAGAAGCAGGTAATTTAATACGGTTGTTCGAGTAAGACAATATCTTGGTACGTGTACGTGGTACGTACGAATACCAACCAACGAATTCCGTTTAGAAATAATGCTTAAATTGACTTAAAATTAACATAGTCTGGTGGAATTTGAAATTCGACGTTAAGGATTTGTTATTATTAATTCTTATTAGTTCTATATTATGCTTAAGTACACCACACCAGATTAAAATGTGATAAAGACGGTAATGAGAATCTAATACTTACTACCTGTTGGTTTGTCTACACAGATTGTTACGATTGACCTTCACCACTCGTGCACTTCGAGTCATACTGGTACTTCTGCTTCAGCTCCTTTGGCGGCAGGAATTTGTGCTTTGGCACTCCAAGCGAACACCAATCTTACGTGGAGGGATATGCAGCACATTGTCGTTAGAACAGCTCGACCTCCGAACTTAATTGCTTCGGATTGGGCAACTAACGGTGCCGGTAGAAACGGTAAGCTCTTCTCCAGTTTGTCAATTTTCATCACAAATGCGAGCAATACATAATCATTTGTATGCAGTTAGTCACTCGTTTGGTTATGGGTTAATGGATGCTGGTGCTATGGTCAAACTTTCGAGGAAGTGGAAAACTGTCCCCGAACAAAAGAGATGCGAAGTGCGTGCTCCATATTCAGAAAAGTAAGTCTTCTAAAATTGTTGTAACAGATTTTGAATACGGAAGAGTTATATTGACTAATTGCTTTATGCATCTTAAGAAACATTCCTGCCAAAAGTAAAGTCACTTTGGAGTTGAAGGTGTCCAACTGTCCCGGAGTAAGATTTCTGGAACACGTTCAGGTATTTTTGCATGTATTACATATCGACAACAATAACCAAGGCTATGATGCCATGTTGCTGTATCTCAAACCATGGATTAACAATTGCGTTAAAAATTCAGGCCAAAGTTACATTAACATCTGGAAGACGTGGGGACCTACAAATCTATCTTATTTCACCTTCTGGAACACGCTCTGTTTTATTGGCTCATAGAAGACATGATTTAAATAGAAGCGGCTTCACCGATTGGGCATTCATGAGTGTATGCGGTCCTCCCTTAATAAACTATAACTAATAAATAATAATTTAATAATTTAATTTCTAATTTTGTTTAATTTTAATTTAATTAGGTTCATTGCTGGGACGAAAACCCTTTAGGGAAGTGGATTCTAGAAATTCATAATGAAGGAAGATATGTGGGTAAGTATACGTTTTTTAAAGCATACTTTTAAAATATAAACGTTCATGATCATGAAGGGTTTAGTATTGTGACCATACTTGTCCCCATCCACTTCTTCGCCCCAGCTACATCTGCCCAAGGACAGTATTCATATTTAATTAACCGTGTAATTGATACTCGCCAACATAACGAACAATATCGTCTTAACTCAAGCACTGTCTCAGAATAACTTTAATTATCCCACAACTTCCCTCTTCCTTCGTTCGAACAACATATGTACATATTGCTAGATATTTTTTTCGGAGCGTCATGTTTGGGATCACCATAAGGTGCTCCAATTGGGCTTAGAATTAGGATAGTTATCCAGCGTTTTGCGCTTATGTTTGTTGTATTGTATGGGCTGACAGTGATGTAAGTGCATCTTACTCGTACATCCGATCGGAAGTAAATAAATTCAGTCCACCAGAAATTAAGAAAACCGGTCTTCCCTCGATTTATACAAGTGCGATGCAAATGTGTTACTATCTCTACCTATTATCTGTACATGATATAATGAGCAATGTGAATATCGTTATATTTAATTCATTATGAACCAATGGCTTAAGACGATTGACCTAATAGTTCCTGCAGCCCGATTGAGTTCTTGTAGACAACAGGAATATCAATAATTGATTTTTCTCTTTGTTTGTGCCTTTTTGCAATACCTTGGAATTGATTTTAAAGATCATAAGAACGGTAAGCGCTATTTTGATGCAATCCAAGTTCTGCTCTTACTCAAGTATGTATTCCCTTAAAACATTGATGTATCTCCGTCATTCTTATATGCATACCAAGGCTCCTTTCGTATTCATCTCAAAGTAATAACATCTAATGTCGGTGCTGAGTGCTGAGCAAACTAGATTGAATAGCTAACATTATATTTTATTTCTCTTTTTGCATGATCTTTGGCGCTCACGCGATTCAGCTGAGGTACTAAGATTGCCGGAAGAAAATAAACTGATTACCATAAGTGGAGAAGAATATATCGAATTCACAAAAGCATTTCGAATTTGTGTTGCGTATAGATTCAAGCCATAATTCTAGTTGTAGTTTTGTATTACTGCCTCGAATGGTGCTGTTGGTGACAAATACAATCATGGTATGTGATACGGTACACGCAATGTTTTGATATTGAGTAATAGCAGAAGACCCGTGTTTTGTAAGAGCATGAAATACAAAAAGATCTTAATGAAGAGTTGACATTATTTATGTACAAAAGGACGGACGCTCCTTAAAAGATGGTCGCTAGTTTTGTATGGAACAAATGAAAATGTCAATATGGAAAAATCCCAAGAGACTTCCGAACGGCTACACGACCCACTTTCATTCGCACGTGCTTCTAACACAAGTGAAGCGGATAACCGTGGTCCTGGAATCAATCCGCTTGATTTCAGAGGGAAGGATGCTTCCACACCCGCTCCTGTAATCAACACAAATATTAGAAAGCCAGCCAGACAAAAGCAACTCAAGGGAAAACTGTTTTCTAAGAAGCAGAAATTGACTGAAGAGAGTTTGAATGCTCACCTTTACGATTCTGCTACCACAGGCCAAACATTTCTAGCTAGCTCCGAGGAGAACAGTCCCGCAGAACCGAAAGGTTTTGCTCCAGAAGTTGAGGGCAACAGCTCCGCTACTAGTCAGAGTTTTTACCCAACCTCAACGTCGGAATCGTCTTTCAATGGTGAAGGTGAAGATGTTCCTGCAAAACGTCTGCACCATAGCTCAGTTCAGTTGAACGCTGAAGATGAACCAGAAACTGTTTTAGAATCACAGCAGGAAGGTTCGCGTGATTTCAATGGTTTATTTACTTTAACTGCACTTTGTTTTCAACTCGTGTGATTTGAACATTTTACTGGGCTATCCTTGGTTTGTACTGCAGAATTCTGAGCATGAGCTAATTGAGTTGAAATAGCATATTTTCATCTTACTTCGATATGAGTTTGCTTACTCCACAGACAAGCACAGTATACTTGTGCTTGACTTTGGCATGTTAATTGTATTAGCAATACACATAATAACAATGTTGACATGTCATAGTTATGAGTTGTTTTATTTACCAATTCAGTTTCGTATTAGCTTATCAGCCCATGTTTGGTTCGATTCGAATGTCAGGACGGTGATTGCTAATTCTTAATTTGTTTCCAATAGGCAAACTCAAAACCTGGACGCTTGTGGCTCACGGAATCACTGAGAATCCAAACGACAAGTCTGCAGTTCTAACTGAGGATCAGCTGAGGAGTCAGGGACTCGCCGTGAAGCCCGTGGACGACAGCAATGACCCTTTGAATTTGGACTTTGATGGAAGTGAAAATAAGATCGTGGTTGACTCTTCACATGTTCACAGTCCACCGCTGTCTGCCAACGCCCCAGAAGTGGCGGACATGTCAAGCACATTATCAGTATCTGGAAGCTGTATTAGGGCGTCCATATCTGGAAAGTGTTTAGGTTGGTGCCTTTTTATCCTCATTTTTCTTCAGCTGACCAGAAGTTGGTCAGATCTCACAAACCTCCTGCAATTAGACCAAGTCAAATCGTATGAGCGTGCAAATCAGTGCACGAACTCTAGTCGGGCCTCGTCGAGTTCGAGTTGTGTTATATCTTTTACGAATAAGCATAACGATATGAATTGCCTAAATCGCCCGTTTCGGAGGTGGTCCACGAGTTACTCTTTTCAACCACGTAGAACTTGGATATAAGCTTTGCAGTTTAATATTGCCAAAATTACAAAATTTGTTTCCTATCATCAAGTGATAACTGAATCCAGATTGAAGTCCAAATGTACACATTAATCGTCAATGAAGTAACTTCTCGACTAATGGTCTTCGGGACTGGACGTGTCTAAAACGTTCATTTTACTTCTATGTGAGCAGTAGAATAGGTAACTGTGATTGTGATCCGATATCTTAAATAGGAATTTCTTCATCATGCGAGATCTTATTCATGTTTGTATAATAACATAAGTTTATGGTTCATCCACTTAGCTATGGCACTGGAGAACTAATTATACCTATTATTTTCTCAAAGTCGCTCAATTGTCAATCCATGTATTTACGTACCTATGTACGTGGATTCTCCTTTACTGTGGACCGACATTTGCCCCAATTATGCTGCGAACTTGGTCTTGCTACCAGAGCAGTATTTTATTTCCCGTGTTAATCAATCAATATTCAACGTTTTAATTTCATCAGTAGGTCTAATAACGTCTCTGCTTGGGTTTTAATACATAAATAGGTCTACGTGTGCCAACAAACACGAGTATTTCATATCTCACTGAAACGGAACTAGGCAATTCACAACCTGGTGTACAGTTCACACTTTCGAAATAACTATGTAATACTATTTATACGTGTAGTTGTGTTACGTGCAATCAATTGGATATCGGGTCAGTAGAAAATCCAAATTTGTTTTAAACAAGTTTCTAGGAGCGCATTTATTTCATTGTGCAATTACTTCTGCTACTAAGATCTGACATCTGCGACTGATCTCGCATAATTAATCGTAAAGGCTGATATGTTGGGGACTATGAATCACTGATTTTAAATTATATTTCATTTAACCTGTCTTTGCTATTTCTTATTAGTGTAAGTTCTGGCATTGGGAATGGAAGGGGAGGTACAGGTGTAGGTTGGTGTTGGTATAGGTTCCTATAATAATTAGATTTCTGGATATACTGCATATTTTACTAAAGGAAATACTCAGTTGCGGTGCTACATGTTAAACGTTTAACTATCAACTAGTGGGGATTCGTGAATTGTGCGTATGTATGTGTGTACCTAGGTATTCTGTAGTCTATTTACTACATATTTACTTACTTCACGGTTAGTTGGTAATTCTGTTCTGTGAATAGCGACAAAAATAGTCGAGGTTGACATGTAACAAGGTGTAATCAATGTATGTATGTATGTATGTGCGGGGTGTTTGGAATCTTTTTACCTCCAGTTTATTTCCGTATTTTGGGCTATTCGTCCTTCGAGTCATATGCCTGGCTGAGTTAATTTGCAGATGACAACGTTTTATCAGTATTCAATAATTTCGGTATAATATACAGACACCGAAGCAGCGCAGTGGTGCTGTGAAATTGCGTACGTATACATTGCCGCATTAGGGAAATCAGCAAGATCCGAACTTACTACGATCATTTATTTTTATGAGCTGAATGGACTAGTGATGGAGAGGTGTATTAATGTTGTTTGAATGCTATGTTTGAATGCGTGTCTGTAGGTTGTATGTAAGTACGTGGAAGTTGAGAGCTGCCAAGTTGAAGAACTGTATTGTGTCAAAAGGCAGAGTTGGTCTTTTGGTATAGGATGCTCTGATGTAATGATCTTTAGGTATTTGCAGGTATTTGTTATTGTTGATTCTCCACTTCCTACATACTTAGTTAAACCTACGTAGCAGTACTTGTTTGCTTAGATTGTTGACCTCTGTCTGTACCGTTTATTCTGTAAGTTCCTGCTGTATGTAAACTTTGTAAAGTATTCCCGACTGGATTGAATTATTAGTATGGGCAATTATTACAACGTTGCCCACAATCACAGAAGGGCAACGGGCAATTTGTAAGCCTCCATTGCATTTTAAATTTCAAGCCGTTGTTGAATCTATAAATACGAATTAAAACGATTTTATTTGAACCCATATGTGTCAGTAGAAATATATTATTAAATTAGAATACAATTGGAGAAATACTGCATACCTGCTAAATGGTCTTCCAATTCAGAGTCCATTCCATTGCGGCAGTTGTAGTATAGTTCAGTAAACCAGGACTTTCTTCACGCACAGCCTCTTCTCTGCTCTGCTGCTGTTGGTCCAGTTTCAAGTTTGTTGTGTAATTCTTATTTGTGATGCGGATACTAAACATCTTTTGAATGAATTGGTGAGTCAAAACAATGATGGAGAATTACGGTATTTTGGGTTTTCACAATCTTGCCTTCAAAACTCTTTCTTTGTCATAGATACGTATAATGATGGCACATGGGCTCTCTTTTTCTGTTTTTTAATAAAGTAGTCGCTTTCATTCTCTCGCTTTTTACGCTTGGTTGCTTACTTGTATAGTTTATCTATGTAACCTCATCCTCAGTTGTAATTAAACACAATTTGCAATAACTATACATACCACCGCATGTAAATATGTATAGTAAGTACAGAATTTACACTGACTCTGCCAACCAGCTAACCAGGAATTATCCCCTTTTATTTTCCTGGTGGCATTCTGAATTTCTGAAAAACATTCTGAATTCTGTTACACACACTAATGATGATGATGCTGGGGATTGCTCCTAACTTAATAACCTTAATAAAGTGGATGGATTTTTGAGCCACTTATATAAGGGCAGAGATTTGTGCACATGATGTCAGGTTTTCGCTTCTGATCCAGGTACTACATGATGTAATGTAATACATCGTGTATTACACGGGTCAAAGGGATCGCATGAATTGACCTTTTCCTATGAGATTGTAGCATGAATAGCGGGTTATTTGTCTTACCCTTTCTGATATAACTTTGCAAGAGTTGCAGTAAATATTTTTTATTATTAAATAATGAATTTCTGCAAGTGATGTCAAATATAGACAGTTGTTTATTGTTGTTAGTTTCGCCTTGAAGCAGTTCGGTTCTAGCTCATGAGTAACTAACTCCCTCTTGAGTACGCATGTCTTTCAAATTCTAGAAAATTAATTTGAGTACTTGAATTAGAGCTTTGAACACAATCTTGTAATTAGGTTCTGCTCTTGTTTGCATAGTGCATAGCTCTCAAGTATACTTTACGAAATTCCAATTCAAACGAGTGCAGTTGCCTAATAACATTTCTTCACAACTTTCAGAATGTGGCGTTGGACTAATTCTCTTCCGCGATGACTGTCTCAGGAACTGTCCAGACAACTACTTTGAAAATATTTCGCTGAGTGGAAAGCAAATGGAAATCATCACGCAGCTACCCAGAGGCATGTGCTTACCATGTCATTACTCGTGCAAAACATGTTCTGGAGAAAGTGAAAATTATTGTCTCACCTGTCGCGACGACTCTACGCTGCATGTGAGTAACTCCGGTACTCAATCTCGTTGTTATTCAATTCAACTGCTAGACTCAATAGAAAGCAATCACTTTTGGTACAAAGTTCTTATAATAATTTTCATCATGAATGCCGCTTTGGTGAGCATCCTCCTGCTCTACGTCTACTGTCGACGGCATGGAGTGGGCTTGAGGGAGAACTGGCTGGAGCGTCGCACTTACAGCCGAGTGTCGAGCGATGATGATAGTCCGTTAGATAAAATAGATATACGGTATTCAATTCCTCCGTCTCCTAGTCAAATGGTGCCATCCCTAACTGCTCAAGCCGCTGCTCATGGTTCTTGAGTCTTTTAAGTTGTCAGAGTGGCAATTGAATCATTAGCATAGTTAGATACATTTTAGCTACTTCGTCGTCTTGTCCAATGTCTTCAACGAGCTGGACTCAATCATAGGAAATGCTATAGCCGCTCTTGAGGAGAATTAAATAGGTAGATAAGTAGAAGCGAATTCATATACTACACATACAGTATTTAAATTCACAGGTGCATGGAAACGATAATTATTTGAAGGTGGCAACATAATTTAACAGAGCCACCAGTTACCAATTCTCATTTCCCAGAAGTATTTTTAGTTTAATATCCTTTTTTATAATGCTAAATAAGTAACAAGATGAATGAAGTCAAGTTGAGGCACTGAGATGAGTAAGAATAATTATTCTAGGTTAGTTTTTGAGCAGAATGTGGTGAAGATAATACGGCATAACGTATATTCATATATACTAATTAAAAAGTAAGTACACTTTTAAGAAACAATGGGAAAACGCATAGATCCAAATAAATCAGACAACACGGGTTTGTTCTTAGGTACTTCAAGAATAGTAAACTTATAAACTCTTGCGTTTTCTTAAAAGTTTCAACTGCATTATAAATACGTTCCATTTTGAAATATAATCACAATCGCGTTTGCAGAAATGTACTTAATAAATGTATTTTATACCAAAGAAAAATACATATTTACATATCAGAAACTTAATAAGGGGAACCCGATAGAACTGGCTGGTAAATACAGTCTGAGGTTCTAAAAGTGTTGGTTTAATTCGATGTTATTTAAATATATAGTAGATTACAACACTAATGTTACAACTTAATAACACGAGCTAAGTATTTAGTTGTTCAGGAAAAATTGTATCTGGTGCAAAAGTGTCATATATGTTTCTACTATTACTATTACACGCAATAAATTGGCCTCAGCCGTTTAGTTAATCAAAAGCGTCAAAGTTTACCCTACGCCCAAGAGAAGCGAGCCGCGATGTAATGTAAAGTGGATAGCATCTGCTGTTATTTATGTTATGCAAATTTTGTATACATTAGTAAAACTGTTTTAAACTTTCACAACCTCGTGTTTCTTTCTTTAAGACACATTTTATGTAATACAAACCGAAGAATACCGAAAATGGACATTAGTGATTATTAATATTTGGCGAAAGAATTTAAATGATGTTAACATAGGTACATTACTTAAACAACCTTTAAGAAGCCATAAGCCAGCAAGTTGTCCATATTCATTACGTGAAACGGCGAATAAGAATATCCTGCTCTTCCAAGTCCTTGATGACCTTCTTACGCATGTAGAAAATGGGACAGTCACGACTGAAAATTAGAATTATTCCAAAATGTTTAAGTCTTTTTTCCTGAAGTTCTGGAATACATTCGAGTCTCAATCAATACTTTCCATAATTTTCAGAAACAGTAGCAATAATCATATCTGAGACCTACCCCAAGAATTTGGCCGTGTATGAAGCATCAACCATTTGTGATACCGGCGACGGTCGATAGGGGTTCGGCCAGCGACATAACATCACTACATTATCCGCTAATCCGCTAACTAATAACTAATCAATTTCACTTGGACGTTATCGGAAAATTGCTACGTGCTCAGTTGACTCA
>JAQFXY010001229.1:0-11759 GCA_034693865.1 Ceratophysella sigillata | reverse complement strand
TATTGCATAAGCCGCAATGGACCAAGTGGAATGGGACCTGAGTGTACACTTATCTTCGGTCCGAGATAAATGGAGGAAGAAGTAAAACGAAAATCCATGTCCTGTAATTTGGCTTTTGAGATGGGACTTGATGATAGCTTACGCCTTGTTCTCTTTTTTCTACGACGAGAACCAGAGATTTCTCTTTCTCAGAGTGCCTCTCCAGCCATATACTTAGCATGGACTCAAAGAGTTGCTTTTTCTCAGTTCATCTTCTTCACCAAAAAAATACTTGTCTTCGTCTTCATCCCATCACATCATCAACACACACACTCAAACCAAAGCCTGCTCACAAAAAACCTCGTGTCTCTTCTCCCGATTCAACAGACTTGCTGGAGATTTGAGAATTGAAAAAGAAACAGTTAACAGGCCTGGTCGGACCAACTTCTTTCCATTTTAATCTATTCACGTTTTTTCCTATGGACATGGACATGGCTAGATAGGGTCCAGCATTACTTGGACACATTTTTTAGAATTTCAGGGCTCAGAATTCGGATTTTTTCAAACACACTCAGACTTTATATGCACAGATGACCTGCTGAATGTGATATTGCAATTTGTCCAAATTCTTGGTGTAACCCTCCGTATTTGTTTAATCAATCTTTGAATATTTACAAGAGGTGACTTTGTGAAATTAGGATTTAAGTTCTACGTTTAAAAAATATGCAAAATGTTCCAAATGTTTGGAATCAAAAGTACGTACGTTTTGATGAAACAATGATTTTTTGTGACAAATTGTTGGAAGTTGCGATGCCAGGTTGCTGGAATGTGTCACGTATTAAGAATTATTGCTAACTACGTGCATTTCAAGTCGGCCATTGGATGTTCCAGCGTTAGCGTCATATGTATGAGTTTGAAGAATGGAAGTTATAATTTGGAATGTTGATATTTTGTGACGCACCCTGTTCCCTCGGAGCTCTTTTTTTGTGTGGCTCACGAAGGAGAATAATGAGGCTGATGATGATGATGATGGGTTGTGGTCCTTAAGGAACCAGAGAGCTTTTTACACACTCGTTGTTAGACAATTGGAGGACGAGTTGGAGAAAAGGAACTTGGGATCCATCTCCACCAATACACGCAATTTCATACTTTTTAAACTAGGAAAAAACTTTCAAAAAGCACACTACATCCTCTCTATAAAATTAGCTTCATTCAACTGTTGATTCACAGAAATTTATTGGTATAAAGGGGTTTCAGTCCGGTTTCATTTAGAAAAAATTGCCATAATTGATTGCCAAAAAAATACACCAACTGAAAGACATGCGGATTCGTTTCAGATCATTCGAATTGGCATTCGAAGATTTTAAGCATCCATGATTTTCGGTTAATTCCCAACGCATTTAATTTGCACAAAACCATTGAAGCTCTTCCAAAATAGCATGGAATGACACATTAACGTACAAGGAGATAAAATACTTTTATTCAGTTCCTGATTGGTTATTTTTAATTTGAATTTAGTGAAGCGTGGAAACAGAGCACTTTAAATATAAAAGCAGCAAGTTGTGAGCAGTTGATTTAGAGAGCTGAGTGCTTGGCCCTGATTCGTGGGCCCGCTGGTATTCCAGTTCTTATTCTTGTGCACAGAGTAGACTGAGTGTGGATGTGGAAAGGAAGCAAGGAAGGAAGGAAGGAAGGATGTAGGATGATGAAGCCCTGCATGCAATCCCAAATGCACCAACTAATTTCCTCCCTTGTCTATTATTAGCTAATCGTCCTCCTGAACAACTGAACATGCAAGTCTATCCCAATTTGTGTGCCGAACAAAGGATTTCCTATTTTCCTCCTCACCTATCATTAAGGCTCTGCTTCACTCAAGGGTCTACTACATATTTAATTCCCTTTCTGCTCTCTCTCCACTTCTCCGTTTTTTCAGTCCATTTTGGAAAAAGATACAAAATTAAATGGAACAATTACGGAATTTCATTGAAAAACATTGAAAAGTTGTCTCTACAATAATTGTACGTGAGACTGGGCAGTTAAATAAGTGGAACTGGATGTACACAGCTTAAGTTACTCGTTGTAGCTTATGGCAATTTCCATGAATCACATTTGAGAAGAAAGCGTAAGTAGTCGGAGGCTTAAGTAGAGCTTGACATGGAATTGATAGGCATTAATGCTAAGCTGAAGCTGTGGAAAGTGGAAGGAAGCAGGAGCAGATTGTCTTATGAATTAGACCTAATAATTCATGCATACTTCCAGGCCTGTCTCCATCCAATGTCTACAAAACCATTAATTCATTCTATTACGCCTAGCTTGAGCATGAGCGGCTCGCACACTCGCACGTTTATGCAAATGTAAAGCAATGTGATCATATTGTTGAATCCCATGCGTCATTACATTAAAATAAAGGCTTGGAACTCTTGAAAGGAGACCGCAAGCCAAGTAAGTTAGAAAAGTGAACCACATCGGGATGTATGAAGAAAGAGCCTTTTGAATTATGATATTTGTTGAGTGAGACAGGGCCAAAGATTTAGAGAATGAATTAAGAAGTGGTTTCTCTGCGCTTTCGTCCTGCAAGGGATTCGGATGGGGCAGTGGCGTAGCGTGGCATGACATTGGACATGGGGCACATAGTAGCGGCCACTGGAATTGTAGCTGGAAATTCCAAGTCAAGCTTAGAATTGAATCATGCAGCATAATTATTATGCTTGGAACACTAATATATCAATGCACGCTTTTAACGATAAGCCATTCCACTTTCTGTCAAAGAATAAATACAAATGTTACTAATGAAAGTGATATTTATCAGTTTCTATCATGCATGCTTCTGATAAAAATGACAGAAAATGATAATAATTGAGCATGAGCCCCTGAAATGTTGATCCCTGGTGACGCCAGATGAATTGAGAGCCGTCTTTGTGTTTGTGTAGAATGAAGTGAATCAATTAGCGGGAGATGAGGAAAAAGGGTTCATTTAATTTCCATTCATCTTCCGTGAACGAAAGCTAATCATAGATTTGGGCTCATCTCAGACTGCTTCCACTAGAAAAGTCCATCGGCTCGGATTATTTATGTTCCGAATCTCGTGGATTTATCCAAGCTTCTGTTCAGCTTTTAGAGAGCGGCTCAGAGCGAGTTGGCCGCTCGTAATTCCCCGCTAAAGCTAATGTCTGAACAACTCTGCAAAGCTTTGTGCTGTTCAGACGGGATGTAGCTAATTGTGTTTAGGAGGAAGTTGAATAGACTAAACGGTGGCTATTTTGATATTTGTATTCAAAAGCCACATTGATTTTTGATGTTTGAAAGCAGAGAGTATAGGGGAAAAGCAGAGGCCAGGCCCCTTGTCTCTCTGTTTACCCAAAGAAGAAAGGCATCTATTTCACGTCCCTTTATCTCCAACACAAGTCTCTTTTTCTCTCTTTTTCTGTTGAAAAAGAAACTGTGGCCGGTGTGGAGCCCTTGACTGGCTGGTGCTTATCGGCAGGCTCTCTTTTGTCTTTAGCGGCAGATGAGCCTCGTCTTCCCTACGATCATCTCAGTCCTTTGGCCGTCTGGCTCGAAGGCAGAAAGTGACTTGGTTTGGGTTTGACTGGAGCCCTTGTAGTCCCTTGGATCCCTTGAAGGGACTGATAAGGCTCAGGCCTGAGAGGATGAGTAGGCTGGAAGATGTAACAAGTTCCTCGGCGCCATTCCCTTCTGCCCATTAAAACCAAGTGGACCCAACCAAAGCCTAACCCTCGGTTTCACCTTATCCACACCCAAACAACTCCCGCATCTACTAAATTAATACACTCGCTCAAATACGTATATACCGTAAAGCTTCAACACACGCCCTCCTCGTCATTTAAAAACCTTCAAATATTAAATGCCATGGCTTGTGCAAACAATGCAGCAGCGTTGCGTACAGCGCAGCGTATTTGTATATATATGTCAATGCATATGAAAGCATGCGGAAATCCTCCAATTTTCAATTTTACTCAGTTTCATTGAGGCCAAAGTTGTTCTGACAAGTTGTTATATCTAGCGCTCATCTAGCCAAATCAGATTCCAAATCTCGTGTTCTGAACGATTTTTAAATGTTTCGGAATTGTGTAAAAATCTCTAGTTTTGCGCACTTAAAATACTCCGCAAAGTGACATCTGGCTGATATGCCTTAATATGACGTGAGTTTTTGTCCTTGGACACGCGCATCAGAATTGTTGTCCAGATTTCAGGAGGAAAGTGAGAGCAAGATGGCGCACAAAACAAAATTTAGATTCCTGATTTGGAAGAAAAGTGTTTTTGTTTTTTTGTTGCATACGGGTTGAAAAAGTGCTCAAACGATTTTTTGATTCCATCTCCATACTTGCCGTATTTTGGTCTCTGAGTTCCGTCCAAGCACAAAGATGGGCAAAAACTATTCAAATTGGCCCTAGAAAAAGTAAAATGGAGCAAGAAGGAGGAAGAAGGGAGAGATGAAGAAGTGGCGTTAATTGTGTGGGATGTTGGAGGAGGTTTGATGGTAGTTACTCTCGTTTCTCTCTAACTTCACTTGGCCTGGCTTTGCTTCGTCCGTCCAGGGCAAAAAACGTTTGAGAAGGGAAAAAAGGTTGAGTCGGAAACTGCAACTGAGTCTCAGTCGCCTACAGTCAGTTCTCTATCCCTTCTTCTTATGTACTGAGTGAGAGCGAGACTGAGATATTTGGTGGACCTCCAACTCCTTCCTTGCCAAAGCCTCATTCTGGATTGGGAATTGAGACGAGACGGCTGGAGCTCTCCGCTTCCTTCCACAACTCATACCGCATCTCTTCACATCAACATTCACTTCACTCGTTTATACACAATTCCTCCCTTGAGCCAACATTACTCTACATTTGAAACAGTTTTGTGCTGTTCTGCTATTGTACCAACATTCCATTGGAACTGACTATGTTTGGGAAGATTGAGTAGACAATAGACAGGTGTGAATCTACATAGTTCTCTAGTTGGACAATTGAGAATGTCTGAATCGGCTGTGTTGGGAGCCGAGGCTCTGAGTTCTGTTCTCAGACTGGGCAATCGGAATAGCCAGAGTGGGAAGAGGGCAAATGACTTGATGGGTGATGCGAGCGAAGAGCTGAGGCTTGCACAAGACTTGGAGGAGCTCGAGGCTGGGATGGAGGGTCAACAAGGTCAAGGAGGTCAACACGCTCAAAATAGTCAGAGTCCAAAGTTGAGTGAAGATGAGGAGGGAAATACGGTGCGGCGTCGAACGATTCCACTCCATCGCAATAGTGGGACGAGGCCAGAAGCAACAGGTTTGAATTAACCATATATACGTTTCTCTGTTTGTCCAAATCCTCCTTCCATGCAGCTCCAGTCACTCTCTTCAATAGTAGCACGTTCGTCCGAAACACCGCTTATTCTCATTTTTGTCATGAGTCGCGAATATAGTGAATTCGTTGAGATATTGTCGACGACGTAAAACTGTTTCATTAGTTCAGATCTTCCCATGTTCTGATGACTAACTTGTACAGTAAGTACATTGTTTTACAAATATTGGTGGAAATGCGTTAAATTTTTGATTTCAAATAGAATTCTATTTTCATTTATCAATTTTGGAGTTGTCGAATCTATATGGATTTCATACTTGTCTCTGGTTCACGTAATTGCATGTATGATGAATATTTTGGTATGCAGGATTGTTGAACATTCCAAAGAATTGAGAAGGGCAAAAAAAGGGATTTCCTATGTGCGGATGCGAAACTGAAAACTTGTTTTGAGTAATGAGCACTCACAGCACTCTGATAAGATATGAGACGAAACGATTTGTTGTGCTAAAGTATTTGTCTTCATTCCCCTTTTCTTTCCAATCCAACCGTTTTGGTATGAATAGTTGTGCAAGCATGAGAAACGATTGGAATTGGTCAATATTGAATTTCTATTCCATGAATCAACCTCAAATGCTTCTGTATAAGGAAGAATGTTTCATTGTCTGATACGAGTCAATGCTTTGCGTGACAAGTGACAAGTTCATCCCAGCTCAACTAAATATTCATCCAAATGTTAATAACTCCTTTTTATCTCCAATTGTGAATTGTGAGCTGAAAGGAAGAGTGAAGAAGGATAAGGCAACTATGCATTGGTTCTGGTTCAAGTAAGTTAAGTTGTACGTCAAGCCAAAAGCCAGGGCAAAAAAGTTGGTTGGGAATGAACTCATGAGAATGGACTGTCTGAAGCAGAAAGCGGAACATGACTCTGGCTGGCGCCAGGCGCCAGGGATCTAGATAGACACATTTCGCAAAAGCAAACGAGGCTTGGTGGAGAAAAATTAGTGTCCTCTTCTCTTTGGAACAGAGCAAAAAAAAACTTTATTGTCAGACTTGATATTTATTCCCTCTCTATCTAATCTGTGGCTGTTCCCATTCCCAGGTTGAGTCTCCATTGTTTCATATTATGGCAATTAGTGGGCCGTATAAGCGTAGCTCAGGTGGGCTTTATTCCTGGCGACTTGGTGAATATATCCTTGATTTTGGCTCATGATTTGGGAATTTAGACACTTTCAAATTGAGTTTGGAATTTGGTTAATTTTAATCCAGTTGACACTTGATAAATGAGGCCTGTCTGAAAATAGTTTTGAAACAAGGCCAAGATCTCGAGAATTCTCATTAAAAGGCGGTGGAAGAATTCCATTGTTATTGTGGATATTGTAAATTCCGAATGTTTGAAGTTGACCCAAGGTACAAGGCACATAAGACAGAGCAACATTCTTCCCTTTCCTATCTCCAGCCTTTCTTCCAAGCCATGTAATGGATAATGCTTGGAGTCTACATACATAGTGTGGATCTGTGGATCTGGACAAGTCCCAATTGTGTGTCTTGTGACTTTTTCTGGCCTTGATAAGAATCTTGATGAAGGGTTGAAAAGGAAAGAGAAAGGATAGGCTTACACCCTTTCACAAACTAACAACAACAGCCACTATGTATTTCTACTACAAGTGGCTCAGATATAAAGACACTCTGTTTGAACAGAGAGGGTGACGAAGCCTATTTTGAACGCTAGTTTAAACAATCAAAATTACTTTGGCTATGCAAGTTCTGGAATGCATTGTTCAAATGAGCGTCTGCTGCTCTAGCTCTCGATTCTCCGACGTACAATAATTCAATTCACAGTGATGCTCGTGGCGAATGGTCCAATAGTTAACTTAACATATTATTACCCGTGAAAACTGGAAATGTCATGGAGTACTTCGCAATATCGTGGAATTTCCACAGTTTTCAGTGCGAAATTCGTGGAGCATTCGCTATGAACAGCACCATATTGTACTTTAGAAGTTGGAAAGTCAATTAATCAGGTGACATACAGTGTTAAAAACCCAAATATAACATGACAATGTTACAGTTTTGCCTGTAATCCCAGTCAGTCCCAGCTTCTACGACAAAGGCAGATACTCCATGCCCTATCTTGGAGCCAAACACGCTTTAAAGTTCCACAGTGTAACTGTAGCCTTGTTAATTGTTATAAGCTGATGAGGCCAAAGGTAGTGCAGTGGAAGGGCATGTGAAGGGAGCTAGGAATTCCATCCAAATATTTCTACTGCCTCGAACAGGCCGAAGCGAGGAGGAAGGGTCGTGTCTTGTCAAGTGCTCTACCCTTCGATCTGTTTGGAAGGGCTGTCTGAGTGTTGGGCTGATTGAGGAGATATTGATGATTGGAAGGTGGAAGGAAGGATGGAGACAGTGGGCCAAAGTCAGAGTCACAGTCTGGAGAGCAGCAGTCGTGGAACACAATGCGGCTTTATGATCTCCTTTTCTTGCCCACTCCTTCGCCTTTCCCACTCAGCCACTTCATTCAGCCCATTGTTACGGATTTAAAAGCCTAATTCCACTAATCCCACACGGCGACGTCTGTATTAACCAATAATCCTAAGCACAAACTCAGCTTTTTCACTTTCATTACCGACTTGTAGCTTTTGTTCTAATTAGGGAAAAAACGATGTAATTTGATAATATTCAGAGCTGCTCCAGTGTTGAACAGAATGGCCTGAATACTGCTTATGGACCAAAAGTAGGGAAAGCGCATTTGTGCCTTGCACTGATTTGTGGGTTGCCCGTTTCTTTGGAATTGAGCTGACTGTCGCTTGTTGGACAATCCAGTTTTGGTATGACATAGGATGACCAGTGTCCATGGCATGATATGTGATCTGTAATGCTATGGTTGATCCTCTCACTCATCCGTCTCTCCGTCTCCGCCTGTTGACGAACAGCTTCCCAGAAAACAATAAAGTGTAAGCATTGTTTTGCTAAGAGTGACTCGTCTAATGACTTGTGTTTGGGATTGATAAGGAACACTCAACTGACCCGACCCAAAGCATCTTGCATGGACACGACAGCCTCACCAGATTTACGACCTTTTATCAACACAGCCATCCATTTCCACACTCCCAATCCAATCCTCCCGTTCCTCTGTCGCCTCTTCTGTCTCCCATCCTCAATTTGGAAATATTGTAACTCCCAGCCATCCATTCCACCTTCCAGCTACATAGTCTGCTTGTAAAGCCAAAACAGACCAGACACCTTTTGTCTCTCTTTTCCGTCCACCAAAAGCCAAGACCATGGAGACCTGAGACGCAATCAGGCTCTTTATTCTGTCTTGCATTTTGGAGTACAAAACAAACTTGCTATACTTACTGCACAGACAGTGATGCTCACAGTGAATTGTTCAGCGGTTTTCATTAAGAGATACGTTTGGTTAGGTTATGAAACTCGGATTTGGAATATTACCTCAAAAACTTGCTATTCCTGTTTGGACAATTCTCGTGGGTTCTCTCTAAGTTCAATTAGAGTTGGATTAAACAGAGAATTGCGTGCAGACGTTTGTTCGTTGGAAGGCTTGAAGTGGGCGTGTGGGAGACTGGGCTAATTTTTCAAAACTCCGAATTCCATTCCATACCCGCCCCTTTGAAAGTGGGCCAAGACACAGAGCGGATAATTATGCTTTTCCAGTGGCCAGGTCATGGTATAAAAGATAAGAAATTAGTAGGAGTTGATTTGAGATTGGTTGGAGATTATTAGGCGGAGCAGAGCAGATTGCTTGTGCAGAGACGGCAGGCTGGGAAGTTGGGATCTTAGTTTATTTTCAGAGGTTCGTAATGATAATGAGCGGAGTTGATGGAGGATAATTGAGTGAAGAGGCTGGGCTGGAAAGGAGAAATGGCAGGGACAAAATGCACAAGGGTCGCTTGGTCTCTATTATTCTCAATCCTGCACAACAATTTGGATCCTCATCAAGACGCACATTTTCTCTCCAGTCCCAAAGCCTCAATCATTATAATCACATCTCTTCCCTTCTCATGACCGCTACGGGCAAAATTCCAACCAACCAACATCACATCCACTTCCACTCCACAAGGAAAATAACAAATAACCTGTCTGTGGCAGTTATCCATCTTTCTCATCAGCACAAACCATAGGGAATTTATTACTTTTTCAAACTTTTTAGTAAAAAAATGAACTTTGAGTTTTCGAGCTATTTTGAGAAATTAGCTAATTTAATAACGTCGTCTCGTATTTGAAAACGTTCTTATGTTTGTAGCTATTTCTATTCTTGAGACTTAGCGGCCATTTTGAATGAATTTTATGGATCCTAGTGGCTCTGATCTTTATGTCGCTCTGATGCTTTTGTCAGACGGAACGGTGGAATGAGATGGAATCATGCATAATATGAGCTTTGAAGCAAGTTAGAGAAAGCAGTGTTGAAGAGAGGGTGAGGATTGTTTGTGGCATAAGATCCTTTTGGGTTGAAGGAAGGTTTTTGAGAGTTTCAAAGCTGTGTTTGGAAGGTCTGTCTGAAAAAGGTGGATTTGGTGGGTAATGGGTCTTGATTATAGGCTTAGGCTCGGACTTATTATCTACCTTTACTCAGCACATCTCTCTCTCTCTCTCTTCGTCCATAGTCCTTACACACGTGAGAATTTTAAGTGCTCTTTTTACGACATTAAAAACTAGGATGGAGCCCTAAAGACTAGGCAAGGGCTGGCCTGCTCAGACAGGGAAGCCAAAAAGCCCTTTGATCGTAATTTCCAGTTCACTTATTCCCTTCTTGGCTGGCCCAAAGACAATGGTCTCTTCCAGCTTAAGCTTATTATTAAGAGTCATGCTCGTAATAGAGACAATTAGAGGGTACGAGATGTGCTTACATGCTACTCTCAGACTTAATGTGCATTTGTTCTTCCTTTGTTCAACCCAAGCTTCACATGCGAATCTCATTTTACGAGACACGCAATGGAACATCAGTTAAGGAGGTTAAACACCAGAAGAGAAAATTGACCGTTGGTCTTTTGGCGGTAAGAATGTAGCATGTAGTGTGTAGAGGTAGTACGTTGTATGTTGTAATGCATTAGTAATACATCTCAGATAGTATGTATTAGGATGTAGAGTTAGTATGTTGTAATGCATTAGTAATACATCTCAGATAGTATGTATTAACATGTAGAGTTAGTATGTTGTAATGTATTAGCATGTAGAGTTACTTACAATGTAATATGCACTAGGTCAGTTGTGGCTTGTAATGATTAGAATAAAGAATGGTGAATTATGCCCGGATAGAATGATGCTATGCAAATTGATTTGATTGGGGTTGAATTGAGAGGGTAGAGTTGAGCTCGTCTCTTTCTCGGACGGCTGAGATTGGGCGGGAGAAGGAGCGTGGCAGAATAGCATGGCTAGAGTTGAGTCGGCGGTGGAAATTTGAAAAAAGAAAGTGAAGTGTGTCTTGCGGGTTTTGGTTTTTGTTTCTTCTGGTTGGTCGTCGTCGGAGCGGAGAAGCGGAAGAAGAAGAAGAAGAAATATGGGTAAGTTTTTTTAAAAAAAACTAATTGGATAAGGTCAAGGGTCAGTTGGACGAGATCCTTGTATGTATGTATGTATGTAGGGTTATGTATGCCCTCTCTCCCGTGTGTGTCATGTGTGGCGAGCCGCTGTTGGGCATGGGTCGGAGCCGGCGGATCCGTGTGCACCGAGGAAGGTGTACTGCCAGAGGGAACGTGGGCTTTCCGGGTTAAGCCGCCGGATTCGGACGGCCGCGGTTGCTCCCGTTTTCTCCCGGTTGACCCGGGGGACGTCGGGGAGCGCCGCTTCCCAATCTTCGCCGCCGTGCTGCTCACCGCCGCCGGTAAGTATTATTATTATTACTGTATATGTATTATATATGTATTTCAAAGTTGTATTAGGTGGTAGGGAAAAAAAATAATTATGCAGTTTTTATGAATTATGCCGAATTATAAATTTAGTTTGTGCTCTTCTCTTCGGCGCCTTTTTGGCACGGAACCGGATCCGTGGAGTCTGGGGCTGGACCCGGGATCACTTCGCGGCCCGGCGGTTGGCCCGCCTCGTCGAGGATGCAGTCGAGGATCGTAAGTAAACAATATAATTTAGTCTCTTGTTTTCCAATTATGAAATACTAAAAACTAAATACTAATGCATGTTTGTTTTTTTAATTTAGCTGAAGAAAATTTGGAACTGGATGTTTTGGCTGCTCCTGTCGTCCAGACTCGCTCCGGGCGGATTTCCCGCCCACCTACGCGTTACGGCGCGTTTGTTTAGTTTACTCTTTTTTTTTAAATAAATTTGTTTTCAGTTCATTTATTTTTTATACATTTTTTTATTACATGCTTTTAGGTTCTATACATTTACAAATTAATAGTCTTAATTATCTTCAATTTTAAAATCATTTTTAAGTGCATAATGTCCAAAGGGTAAAGAATATGTATCATTTACAAAATATCTAGCCATATCTAGTCCTCCTAAACATTGTCTTTCAAA
>JAQFXY010001228.1:0-11763 GCA_034693865.1 Ceratophysella sigillata | reverse complement strand
TTTTATTTTGGTATTGGGGTTTTCCACATGCTTCTTCGTTCTTGTCTATCCGCCTTTTAAAATATTACCAAATTACAAGCGCATGCATTATCGTGCAGTGCAGTAGTATGTAGTAAAAATATAAACCCTAACAACTACCACCAACCATAACCATTTAGCACTAATAGGATGAAACTCTATTTACTGAATGAGTTCAAAAATTGGGCCCGGTTACTGGCCTACCGTGACATAATAAAACTTACAAATCACAACACAAGCATGCTTTCTCTCGCCAATTTTTAGCTGTCGCTGTCGCGTGACTATTGTTTGAAGTTCTGCTAAGTATAGTCGATTTGAATGTTGGTCTAACTATTTTACACGGCGCAAGATTACATTTTTTTGTTTTCGAAAGTTGTAATTAGGTAGCTATACTATTAGGTATACATAATATAGAAATATTTAAAGTAAAAACGATGTAGGTATTACCAAGTTGGGATGAATATTATGCGCCTGCTGTAGTGTGTATAGGATTTCGTTGTACGGATTCAAGTATTATACCAATATTAGGAATCGAATGAACTGAAGCAGGATGAATGAATAATTAATTGAATACCGGAAATGTGCATGTGTAACTAAACAGTAAATTAACTTACTTCTTTTTCCTTAAATTAATATGAATTATAACACGACGTAAGTGAACGTGTTTTGATATAAAATGAACACGCAGTGCGCAGTTCCATTCTTGCAATTATCTGTCTGTGTCACATGTCAATGTCAACCAACGTCCATGATCCATGGGATTACTTTATTAGCTATAATTGTCTTGGAAACATTGGATACGGTAATATTTGCTCGCGTTTTCGTAAATGCAAAAATTTCTAATTTTTTTTTTAATTTCTAAGAAAATCTAAAATAATTTATTACAATCCACTCCACTTTCAATTTCACCAAGCAATCCCGTCCTGATAAATAATTGGTTCATTTCGGTTTACCGTATTCCTCTAATTTTCTACGTGTCTTATCCAACAACTTTTCAAGGTTCTTCTTGTTGCGAGGCGTCCTGTTGTCTGACTCATTCAACAAGTTTTGAAGCTTCTTTACTTTGCGAAGGATTCTCTTCTCTGGATTATCCAACAAGTTTTGAAGCTGCTTCTCTTTGCGAAGCATTTCCTTCTCTGGATGGCTATTGTAGTATGCCTTCAATTCAGCAGCTCTGATTTTCTTGTTCTTGCCGAATACGCATTCATCGTACCGATGACCTGGTTGACGGCAACGGTAGCAAGCAGGTGGTGAAGATGGAGCTAATGTGTCCGGTTGAGAATTGGAAAATGTAACAACAATTTGTTCCCGTTGATGTTGAGGTGTTTGTTGAGCAGCAGGGTAGGATTGAAACAGTGATGGAAGTGTCGAATCGGGCTGGAATGTATGACTTGCTCCAGAACTCCCTTGTGAAAACAAAGGCTGGGTTGTGTTTGAGCTTCCGTAATGACGTTCCTGAATTGATTCTTCTGATGTTAGCATTTGATAACTTTGTGTTATTTGTTGAGTGTACATGAACTGGGCATTGTATGAACTGGACAACGTTTCACGTACAGAAGATGGGAACGATGATCTGGCATTGGAATGTGCAACATCTTGAAGTTCGGGACTTGGTTCCGAAGTCAATCCCTGTTTATCCATTCGTTTCTTGAGTTCTCTTCTGTTACGTCTCTTGTTATAGTTGGCCGTATTGTTCAATCGGTTTTTGTCTGGATTATTTTTGAAGAACTCCTTTCTGCTCTGCTTGTCTCCTTTTAGCCAACATTGACTCTCGGGATGACCCTTTGTCTGACAGTGTGTGCAAATAGATTCATTACAATAAGGAATCTCATTCGAGTTGTCGGAAACGAGGGAATCTTGGGAAACATCGCTGTACGCTTCATCGTACTCAACTGCTTCATTTGTATTTTGGGAATTAGAAATAGTTCTTTGTTCATGTTTTCTGCCTGCATTTGCTTCTTGCGCAGAAGTAAACCCAAATGGTACGAGTGGCTGAGCTAGTTGATGTTGATAAAGTCTATGAACACCGGGTTGTGAAGAGAACGTTGGGCTATATTGATCGGCTTTTTCTGCTTGATGGCGAAGTTTATCATCCTGGCTCCGAGAATCAATGGCATGCCCATGTGTTTGGCCTGCTCGACGATGCGAGACTAAATCACGAACATTGGCCGCTGTACTCATTTCGCGACGGTCCTGCTCGATATTCCAATGGCCATCTTGGTCAGACTGTGACTCCAGCAGATGAGAAGTAACTAAACTAGGCTGCATCAAGTTTTTTATATGCTTGTTTCGTCTTCTATTCGCATTTTTTCTGGAGTTCTGATGGTTTTTCTTCTCCGGATTGTTCCGGTAATACTCCTTCACATCTTCCTTGGTTCGCCCAACCCAACATTGACTTTCGGGGTGACCCATTCGATCACATTTGCTACAAATGATTTGAGATCGAGGGATTTCTGAGTCATTCAAATCCTCTGTACCACTCGATTCTGGCAAATCATGAACTCTTTGGTGCACTGGATTTGACTGGGCTTTGAAATCATTATTGAATTGGACTGGCAATTCAGATGAAGAATGGGATTGGAACGGCGTTGTAGTGTTTGTTTGGGTAAACATTTGGAAAGGGTAGTTCCAAGTTGGGGATGAAGGTAACTGAGGCGTTGTTGAATGGGCGCTTCTCGAAGACCTCAATTTCGATTGAGATTCTCTTGCATAGTTGGCCTTCTTAGCAGGTAATTGAGCCGTAGATGGATGCATACGCTTCTCTATTGCTCTAACCATTTTCCAATGTTTTTTATTGTTTTTCGTCTGCGTCGAAAGCGCCTTTCTGTCACAGTCAGGATTACTTTGGAACCACTGTTTCCAAGTTTCATTGTCCTCTTTAAGAGAACAGGCACTTCCTCTGTGGCCTACTTTACACATTGGACAGTAATCACAGCTGATTGGAACTGGAGGAGTGTAGATACCATCTGCATCCCAATTAGAACTAGGAAAAGATTGCATATCCTCATCGTCAGTCAGATTCTCATGTAATGCATCACAGTCTTCCAGCTTTACGGGACAAGACCGCTTCTCTTTTTCTTCCATTTCGTTCGTAAGCGATGAAGACAGAACGATTGAAGCTTTTGAGTCAATTTCCGTAGCATTAATTGGAACGGATTTGGACATGGATGGTCGGACTGAGCCTTGTAAAAGTAAAAGCCGATCTCCTACTGTACTAGTGTCCTCGTCATCAGTTAAATTCTCATGTAATGTGTCACTGTTTTCAGGTTTCTTGGGGCTTAAAGAAAGCTTAACTTTCCCTGCCATTTTGTTCGAAAACAATAACGGTAAAACAGTTGATGAAACTTTTGAGCCAATTTCCGTAGCATGAATTTGAACGGATTTTGGCATTGTAGGCAGCTGATCCATATCCTCATCGTCAGTGAGATTCTCGTGCAATGTTGTAGGGGCAGGGGAAATAACTGGAATAGGTACTTCATTTTGAGTTTCCACTTGTAATGAAGTAGCTTGATAGGATGTTGCCTGCTGACAGTTTTGTAGTTTCGCCTTGTTTTGCTTTTCAACTTCAACTAAGATTGACAGAGTTGTTCCAATGTATTCATTGCGTAATAGAGATGATTTTATTAGGAGATCATCCAGTTTGCTGCTGGCGATAGGTTGTTTAGGCGGGGTTGTGAGTAAATTCTTGACTGGCGTTTTTTCTGTAACTTGCATATCTGATTCACACATTGTACTCTGTAAGGGTGGATTGGGTTTAGTTGACAGCAATATTTTAGCCCATGCTGTTAAATCTCTCGAGTCAATTTCAGCAGCAAGAAGACGAGCTATTTCGCGAGCGGCGTCACGATTTTTTTTGTCTTTTCGTGGAACTTGAATGTGGGTGGTTTTGAAGTGTTTTGGAAGAACATCAGGAAGTCGATCCTATTTGATAAGTCGGAATTGGTAGGAAATTAACAGAAAGTAATACAAATACAACATGTGCATAAAAAACACCTACATCAAACCACATACCATAAATGAAATAACCAGATCTGCTGCCATTGTGGGACTAAGCTTTGCTAACACAAGGTTTTCTACAGTTTCCGAGTGAAAAATAATATCCTCAGCAACCGCGGCAGCAGGTAATGGACACGTCTGTAGTGTCGCTTCTATTTGCAGCGCACATGAAGGAACTTCGTCTTCGAGAGCAGGCTTGGAAACGGTGATTTTACCACCCTGTCGTTGATCCTTCTCCGCAACAATTTTCTCTAAATTCTTAATCGCTTTGCTGAGCTATATACAAAATGGAATCCACATAAACATTTACACTAGTTTCAATATATTTAAGTAAAATATTGTATTTACCGCATTAAATGAGACACCAAGATCGGTAAGGAGCGTTGTGATATTTTCGTAGTAATCTAGAGCCTTGGAATGCTTCAGGAGCCCAATCAGTTGTCCTGACATATGCTTTCGAACGGAATGTACGGGTGACCTTTCCAGCGCTGGTGGTAGAATGGCTAAATTAAATAAAATATAAACAGCTTATTATCAAGATAACCGTAAGTAAACCTCAACAACAGTACCAATTCACTGAATGAGCTTACCGTTCAGTTTCTCCATAGCAGCCACAACCCTACCCATAAACGAAGGTCGTAGTTTTGATATAATTACAAGAGAGCCCGTACATGTCATCAGGTTGACACTAGTGGCTTGACGAGAGCAGTGGAATCTTAATAAGTCATCAAAGAGTAGCCTAAACGAACAAAATTAGTATGTAGAGGAAGAGAAAGAATTAAAACTGAATTTCCTCAACATAATAAATTATTATTACATCGCATCCTCTCCCAACTTCACTGGTTGAAGAATTTTGACAATATCATTCAAAGAAAACTCGTTCTTTCGTTGAACACTGTCCGGTTCAATTGGAGTTTGAAGTAGAATAACCGTTTCCATGAACTTGACCGTGTGTAACCGAACACTGCGTAATATACCATCAATTATAGGGTTTCCTTATTGTATAGTGAAAAACTTGAAACCTATAATCATAATCCATATCCTCACCCAGCGTTCACACTGTCTATTTTCTTGACTATATTCTTTTTCAAGACATACACGGTATTCCAAGCATCAATCATCCCCTGGGTAGCAGTTTTGGACCGACAGATCCACATCAAAGTCATTTTATACACTTTGGCCATGAGTTGTATCACCTTTTTTTGAACAGAAGCTATAGGGTCACTCATCAACAATTGCATATGAGGCAGGACCTTGGGAATCACTCCAGGATGGAGTTGGCTATTAAAATCAATCAGTACTTTCAAGTCAAGTCCTCACTAAGGTTAGTTTGTTTACTAGAAAATATGAAAATGCGACATACCATATATCCTCAATGAACTCCAATATGAATATCCTCACTTTTGGAATATTGTCGAAGAGAAGTTTAAGCATGTCGTCAAAGAATGAATTAAGCAAGGTGGGCTCGCGATTTACAATGATTTCCTTGACTCTCCGCAAATTCTCAAGCTTTGCCTTCTGGTCATTGGAAGCCATAGATGCTTTTGAAATAAGTAGGGTTACCTGTGAAAAAATCGGCACAATTCATTTTTTAAATTAGAGAGCACGGTACAGAGTAAGTAAGTATATCATGTCACAGGTCACAGGTAGGTAGTAGTAGTGGCTGCCCCAGATCTTAAGACAATATATATTGGATTGGAGTTAAGCAAACGGTGGACAGGAAAATATGTCAAATTGTTTTCGTCAATTGATTGTTTGGTCTCGGACTTTTTTAAAAATAAAAACAAATGTCATGTCAGAATAGGTTAAATTTATTGACATGCCACAAGGTTATACTCATGCCCTGACAAGAAGTTTAAAAATTCTTCGTTTGAGCAAACCTAAAGTAAGTAAATATAATTAAAATATTAGCATGTAGCATTCCCGACCCTGATCCGACCTATCCCAATATTGATTTGATTATGCATATTCACTGTACCTCTGTCTCGTAAAATCTACTCGTTACTGTCGAGGCGCTCATGTCAGTATGACCTTGACCTACTTCCGTCTCCATCACTGAGCTTCCTGCTAACAAAGTTTGTAGATAAAAGTTAGGCCTCGGGTTCGGCTTTGGCTCCTTCGTTGATCGTGTAGGCTCGATACACACGGTAAGCGGTAAGGATATGGATCTGAAAGTTGTACCGTACCGCGTTGGAAGGCTAATTAATTAAGTGTGTTAAGCTTTGACTTAACACAGGGAAGTATTATAAAATCACAAATATAGCATTTCCACACTGTTATGTTGACTGTGGGAAAAGTGAAAACAAATAGTGAGATCGTCGCGTGGCTTATTTTATAAGAATGAGAATGTGGACAGAATTACCTGGTTTCGGTTTCGTTGTATGTACAGAGCACAAAAACAGACCATAGCGGAGCAGGAACAACAGGTGGCAGCTGTGAACACTTGGGAAAATACCTAATCGTAAATCGTAAATAAATCGTAAATCATTTTAAATTTTAGAAAACAAAGATTAATAAGACTGTAGCATTTAGCACTCCAGTCTAATCTCATGAAATACTTCTTCTGGTTATCCTCTTGCCACAGTATTCAGACTGGCACATGGCTCTGCCAAATAAAATTACCGAATGAGCAACCCGATACCCGATTGTCCATACATACGCCGGCTTCCGGTGCGCAATAGTCAATAGTTGAGTACAAATCACCTTCTGCATGTGAAGTGTGTCTATGGCTATGACTATAATGTAATTCGGAACCCGCCGTTCTGAATTTTGCGCTGCATCGTCCGAATTCGTGGTTAGTGCTTGTGCTTGTTGTAATTGTGATCGGACAATTGTCAGAAGTTCAAATTATGCCCTAACATACTTTTGATTGGACTTTTTTTTAACAACAAGCAGAATGTGGTTAGTGAAGTACGTATTGATATCAATATAATTAGGTTAGGTTAGGTTTCCGAAACGCCCTGGCGTTTTGAATAGCGATTCGACAAAAAAATTCTAGCAATTGACCGTATACCAATTTATCATGTCCTGAAGATTATTCGGTTAGACAGATTCAAATTGATCGCGATTACTAAAAGGAACTACTTAACACTTTCAAAGCACAGATGATCTGTTTTCTGTTTACACATAATATTCTAAGTATTCGGTCAAATAATACTAGCAATAAGTTTATCCATCATCGTACATTCTAACTAAAAGGTAAAATATTGAATCAAACTATGCATGTCATCCCTTGAGTATTTTTTTAAGTTTTATATTTTAGATCGTGTCTTCTTTTGATTTTATTAGCAGTGATTAATTTAAATCGCTTTGGTCTAATGTTATTGCCTTTATTTGTATTGGACATATTCGAGAACAAGGTGTGCTGTGTTGTACTGTACCTACATACATACCTACATTGGTACCGAGGGATCTTTGCCGCATGGTATATTTAACAGCACCAAGTTAGTAGAAGTATTACAACAAGGAGGAATATTGGAAACCTTGTGAAATTAATATTTGATTCTAAATTAATTAGTGTAATAATTATGTGTGAGTGTGATTGAGAAATTCTGACAGGGGGTATTATGATTGGATATGATGCATGTAAATGTAATCCGCTTACAGGTTACAGTATCAGACGTCAGACGTTGTTGCAGCACTTGCAATAGAAGTTATACATACATAGATTATTTATTATTTCCTTCCATAAAGGCATTATTTTATTATCACTCCGTCTCGCGATGCGATCACTTCGAAGTAAGTACATTGGAATATACAGTATTGTGTTTTAAATACATAAAGCTATTATCATCTTCGGCATTTGGCATCTGCTGAAGGACAACTGAAACAAGGATTACCAATAGTAATACCAAAGCTTCTTTGAGTCAAGCGAGACGAAATCTTTCTGCCAATACTTAATACTAATTGCCGTAAAGCCCACTATTAGCCTTATTAACATATGCCTAGACAATAGCCAATAGCATATAGACATTTCTATTCTTCATCATTTTACACACTGTAAAATTTACATGGAACCTATTTCTTAGGCTATGTTAAATGGTCTTATAAGTGAGTTATTTAATCTTAGAAATATCAGAATGAATAATTCATGACTTAGCGTTAGTATACAATTTGAATTTAATCGGGAAAGTTACTCTGCAGAATACTTTGGTGTTCTCAAGATGCTAGGAGCAAAACCCCTTTTGTAAGTGACCGGACAGGTACAAGTGACACATCATCGATTGTTCCGTTCGCCTTTATAACTCCGAGACTTCTGGAAGGGTCGAATCCAGGTATTACTACTTATATCGAAATTATTGCGTAGTTTTCAGTAGTCCACTTCAAATATGCAGCCTGAATTGGGCACCTTTTTCGGTTTTACTGTATTTGTTATAACCGAATAAGAATCATAACTAATACCTTATCAAGTACATAAATACAGTCACGTATCCCAATCAGAATCGGAAATAAAAATCCAAAAAATGTTTTTAATTCATGATCTAATAAATAATTATTATTGTTGTTTCGAAATCTGCATCTATTTTTAGTTAATATCGTGCTTTGTATGCTTGAACTCGCTTCGCAAGCAGTACAAATGAAGTACGGATAAGTATTGATTCCTAGCGTAAATTGCTGGAACCCGGCGAGTACATTCCGTTGGACTGAAAGGCTTTCTTCGTGCCTTTTATCGTTATTCAGGAGATTGTGTAATAATATTTTGAGTTTCCAGGTGTAATAAACCATATGTTATATTTTTTTTTGAATTGCAGGATCAAGGCCAAAAATTAAAGATGGCTGACAAGAATATTGCAACAACCTCTTACATCAACGAAGGATTTACATTAGAATCAGATTTATCACATACTAAAAAGTAAGTGGCATTTACACTTACTTTACTTTATGATTATGAGTGCGTAGATTTGACTCTCATCTCCATTCAGTGCTTTAATTTTTTGCATACTTATTTCCAGTTATGGAAGCTTGGATACAATTGCACTGTATAATACCGATCCAGCTCCAATTACAGAATCTTCTGAGGATGAAATTGAACCCCGTATGGCCATCGCTGAACTGAATAGCACCAGTTTGAGAAACCGAACGACTTCGGCAGCCGGTCCCAGTGCCGGAACATCACCGGATAATGTGGAAATAAAAATGACCCCGCTTGAGTCAGATCCATTTTCCCTTACAGATCTAAAAAAGAGTGCAGAAGAACTTCTGCGAGTGCATCCGAAGAAACTGCTCGAATTCTACAAGAATCAGAATGACTTAATTGATGAGCTCATTTCTCCAATAGAAGACTACGACAGCGACAAGGAGGAACGACATAACTACAAAGTGAAGTTTGCCATTTACGCCTCAGTCTCTGCGAATGTCGTGATTTTTGGCATCCAGATTGCCGCAGCTATTCTATCCGGCTCATTTGCTCTTGTTGCCACAAGCGCGGATGCATTCATGGATTTACTTAGCTCAGTAATTCTTCTGGTGACTAGCAGACTCGCCGCCAAACCTGATCAATATTTGTATCCCAGCGGAAAGGGACGTTTTGAGGCTGTTGGGATTATTATTTTTGGTACTCTCATGGCCACACTCTCCTTGCAGCTAATTCTTCATGTAGCAGCAAGTTTCTTCTCGACACCCGAAGCTCCGGAGCTTGGAATTCTATCCAGCTCTTTTATTGCGGCCGCTTTTGTCACCAAGTTGTTTTTATTCCTGTATTGTCGCTTGATAAAAGCTCCTAGCGCTCAAGTTCTGGCTCAAGATCACCGGAACGACCTAGTTTTCAATTCTAGTGGTTTGATTCTTTTGATTTTGTCGAATAAGGTTCATCCTCTGTTTGATCCGATTGGAGCCATATGCATTGCGCTGATCATTTTATATTCCTGGTCAAGCACTGTTCTGGAACATTGTCAGCAAATTGTTGGAAAAGTAGCTGACCCGGTTTTTCTGAAACGAGTGACCTACATAGCAATGACGCATTCACCGAGCATTCTTCAAGTAGACACTTGTCGGGCCTATCATGCTGGGTCGAAGCTCATTGTTGAAGTTGACATTGTTCTGCCGCCTGAAACAATGCTTCAAGTAGCACATGATTTGGGTGAAAGCTTGCAAGAGAAACTGGAGTCTTTACCCAATGTGGACAGGGCTTTTGTACACTGCGACCATGACTCCATTCACCACCCTGAACATCGCAAATGGCTTTGAATTCGAATCTGAGGTTTTCACATAATGAATATAATACGGCTGTTATTCATCGTTCGACTAGCATTCAGAGTACATGTTTCATTGTTATTGAAGAATCTTATGAGTGTAAAATATGTCATTCATAAAAAAAGTTGCAATAATAAAGAAAACGAGTTGCCCATGCTTCTATTAGTATCGGTTTATCATTGTTTGCCAGATTACTAATAAAATAAAATCCTATTGGCCGTAAAATTTAGAAGAAAGATTTGTAAATCATGTTCATGTTCATTCGTCAGATTGTCGTAAAAAATATAAATGTGACAAATATAACTTTTGTCAGCATTCTTTTGATTCAATTTTAATACCAGGTGAAGCAAGTTACGATTAGGCTAGGTTAGGTCCATCCATGACAAATTAGGTGTATATTAGCTACAATTAAGCACCTGCGTTCCCATCAGGGTCAACGGTCACATATTGGGCATAGATAATAATAAATTCATTTTTATATTAGCCTCCTCGCTCAGATAAAGTTTTCGTGTATATAATATACAAAATTATGAATTGATAAAGATACGTTTGGGCAATAATTATGTGTGGCTGGTATTTCCGGCTATTTGTTACATCAAAAAATATAAACATTCAGCATTAACAAGCTTTTTTTAAGTTACAAATTGCAATCCCACTTGCTCCACTCATCTTCATTAGTTTTCTTCAACTAAATTCGGACGTATGCGAACTTACTCATAATAAGAAATCAAAAAATATTTCAGCGAAATCAATAAATCTAACAAATATTTAAATTGAGGTTATTAACTACTACTGGTGTGCCCTTGAATCATTGCTAAACTCTGTGTATCTCGAGGAAATGTATCCATGATGAGCATGGTATGTGATTGAATTGTACGTATTGAATACGCTTTTTGGTTAGGTACTCTACTGTTGACGGGAATAAATGGTATGACAATGGTTCAACTCGCTGTGAGCATGACCATAGGTAGCTATAATTTAGTATTTTATAGTACTTTTTTCAAAATTAGTAATTTTTTCAAACTTTTGTAATTTTTTCAAAATGTCGACTTTAAAAAAATTTATGTGTGAGATGGGGTGGGAGTATGGAAGCCCTCCGGACTTGTCCAGGGTCACCCCGGTAACGGTGTTTTATGACATGACTACGCTCATGGTGGGTAGTTGTGGAATGGGGCAACGGCTAACCAGCCATTACTTGGAAGATGCTTCTGAACGACCACACATGCACTTTGCCACTTTGTACATTGTACCTATTGGCGTTGGGTGAGACATGTCCATGGCGTTAGGTAATTCTGTCAGTTTCCGCATACTTTGGTTCATTGGGTTTTGGTAATAAGGAAGGCACAAGCCCGTTGTCATCTCGCAGGAGAAGTCGGTTACCGGGGACTGTCCTTTTCTACCCGAACTCATGAACTCATCTATGTTTTTTTTTTAATAACGAATAATTATTGTGAATAAAGGTTGATAAATATTGGTTAACGTAGAGTGTAGGTCCGTACTTGAGCACCGCCCGGTGCAATGATAGCGGGCTGATTGAGTCTTCTGAAATATTGTTGA
>JAQFXY010001227.1:0-11775 GCA_034693865.1 Ceratophysella sigillata | reverse complement strand
AGTTTCTTGCCTCCTATTTACAACTAATTCCATTCCACCCCTCCACATCGATAGAAAGTAATCCGAGAGAAGTTTAGTTCATTAGTGGAAATCGGAAATCCGAGACGACTTCATCCAAACTGTAATAATGCTGAAGATTCCAATCAACCACGACTTAGCAATAATTGGAACTGAAAGGGATACCTATATGCATATTTCTCTTGTTTGTCTTTTATAACCACTTCCGCATTTACGACTGCTGGAATGTAGTCCACGAATTAATTAAGCATCAACGCTTGGTTTATTTAGCCCAGGTTTCCTTTCAACGAAGTTCTGCTACATTTAGTAGGTACATATTACTGTAAGAGCTGAAAATGCAGTTTAGTAAGCCATAGGGACACAGCCCCAATAATTTCCTAGCCGACTCTGGCAAAGAAATTGAGTTCACCGAGTTAATGACCGAAAGAATTTTAACAGAGCTCAATATTTGGATAGTTCCACGTCAGAAATCAAACCTTCCCATATACGAGTATTACCGAATTCAAACACAAAATACAAATCGTGTATTTATCTCGTATTCAGTAAGTTGTAAATAGCTTCCGTTCGAAAGTAGACACATATAAGCTTAGTCAGCATCATAATGCATATATAATACGCCATACGCCTAGCAGTTATGTTGCGTGCGTGCGTGTAGGAAATGCAATATGAATTCATGCAAAGAAGATCGGACTGTCTCGAAATTCAATTACAATTACCAGCATGATGGTAGAAATTGTCATAACTGGACATTGCACTGCTCATTTTACTTTGTACGTATTGATGGCTCTATGACGCATGGAAGTACGTCCCAAAGGGAAACAATACATGTTTTTATTGATTACGAAGCTCCAGAACAATAACCTGCGTGTTTAAATCCGTCTGAAAGTCTTTGGTTTTGCTAGAATAATTTATACAATTCCAGAACAATAAACGGCTGACAAACTCGAAAGGCGTTTTTAAATCCCGAATGGTGTAACAAATGTTTTATTTTAATTTTCGAGTTGAAGAGATGTAATAAGGTTGTCGGACTAACTAGTTAATGCTGAACAAATAAAAATGAAGGTTAACAATAAATAGTGCTCCTAATGCTTACTTTATAAACTATAGTTATCGAGGTAAGTATGTCACCTGATAACTCTTTGAGTGTGTATCAAAATGTTTGAGATGGACCTGTATTGCACTTCTGATCAGTACTTTACTAAGAAATCCATTATACTTCACCTTAAGTTCGTCCTATCTACTCTACGACGAAAAATACAAATCCCGTGCATTCCGATTTCTAAATATAAATATGTGCGCTATCTTTCATTATAAATCCTTATACCTCAGAACTAACGAAAGCATTACACTAAAGTACAACATTCCACCAACACTTACAAAATCTTGATAAATACAGGTATCCATCCCCAAAAATATTCATCAAAAATTAGTTTTAAAGCTTAATAAATCCCATTCAGATCAGGTCGTAGCAATCAATATAGAACTATTACAAATTGAGAAAATATTCTAGAGGCTTGCCTTAGTTGCGCAAGTCGAAAAGGTACACCTGGTAGTTAGAATTATAAACCGTAAGTATCCAAGCCGTTCATCAGGTACACTACAATAATCTGGATCCCGGAATCAGAAGTCGTCGATGACAATAATTCAAAATGTGAAATATTATGTTTGCATGGGTTACATTCATTCGGACATAGTTTCTTCTTCAAGATTAGATTCTGGAAGTGTTTCATCACCTGCTAAAAATCGACAGACGATTATGACGTCTATAATAGAAGTTTCAGCTAGTTAACATGGGACAAGACAAAATACTGCAACATCCAAATAAACCATAAACCGAAAACTGTACCTTTTACAACAAATTCGCAACTCTTGATAAAATACAAACCAAGTACGAATCCCATATCTTACGATTAGTTACATACCACAATTAAAACTATTATATTCTAACATGTATGGTTACCGCATACTAGACATCACCAGGCAAGTATACTCTGAACTATTTAAGTTAATCATTTTACTGTTTGGAATGTGACCCAGGTGTAGATCGCAAGGACGATGCAGGGCTCGCAGGAGGCGTGTGCAATTTGGGCTTGAGCGCGGAGCCGAGTTTTAGAGAAAGTCTCTTGGGTGGAACTGGAGGGATTGGAGACACAGGTGCAGACGTTGACGAGGCTTCACTGGGATTGTAGTGCTGGTGATGACCTTGGCTTGTCCTCACTTCATTCACATGCGATTAGTCCATTCGTTGTTCAATATCACGACAGAGTCACATAAACCAAAACAGGACAATCATTTTCTATTATTAGCGGAGAATACGTAAAACATAGCCACATACTTCCACACCGATTATCCATCCACACATGTCAATTCAAAAAAATAAAATATAAACCAGTCCAACGTGTCAAGGGCGAATCGAAACACACTCACCTAAATTGGGTGAAAGATTGAGATTAACATTTTCGTAAGGCGAGGAGGAGGAGAAGCGGAAGGCAGGTCCAGCAGTCGTCATTCGCCTTGGCTGTACTGGATCTAATTGCAAGTTTGCACCAGAGCCTGATCCTGAGGATGACATGGAATGGTCAAGAAGTGCTGAGGCAAGTGGATGAGACGCAAATGTTGACGAGGAAGCCTTAGCAGTGGATGAAAAACTTGCTCCTGTTTGGATTTAGGGTAAACAGACTCAACGTATATTACAGTATTTCCTTATATTACAGTATTTCCTCCAACTCTTTTTTTTTGCTTATTTTAACAATAAAAATATTCTAATGTTGATTCTACCTGAAGATCGATTTATAATCCCACTCTGGAATGATATGGTGGGCAGTATGGGACAGAAAACGTTTGATGCAAATTGTTCAAAAGTCGTTCGAACTTTCTGAAGCTGAATCAGCATCGATAAACACTTGGAACGTTCCTGGAAGCTGTTGGTAAATAATGTATTATTTACTATACGCCGCATTCACGCTTGAAATACTCTAGCAAAACTCAAAGTTGCCATTAATATTATAGTTCCATACTGATGTTGGAAATACTGAAGAGAAGAACGGCGAGCTCTTGAAGCATTTATGGCAGTGGCTCGGACCAGTGAAGGTAGTATTACTCCATTCACAACAGCTTCATTGTACAACGGACCGAAGTAAGGCACCTTGCCAAATTTAGAATAAGACAGTTGTAATGCAACACGTGTTAATTTTGCAACCTTGATTCATAACCACTGTGTATATAGTACCTCCGGTTTTCGTGAAATCTGAACTCTGTATAGTCCGAATTGAAGTGGGTAGATAACAATCAATACGTCACAAAATTCAGTGGGAATTATGTCACGCCGATAGTCGCGATTATGCTCAGACCAAACGATGTGAACCTCGTCGTTTCCCAGATGTCGTGTCTAGAATATCGAATAATCCATTCGATTCATGTACAATTATGAGATTAATGATGAAATTAATACCTTCTGTAGCAAACTTTCTTCTGTATTTGACGTAAGACGCGTCGCCACGTGAAAAATAACCTCCGTGAACGAAGTTGCATGATATGGTGCGGTTTCACCGGAATTTTTATTTTTGTGCAACCCTCCCATGAACCCTGTGTGCGTTTCCAGCTCAACTTCCCAACCCAATCCTGTAAAAAAAACATTGTTAAGAAGCCAAAAACATTATAATAAAATAAGGAATTGAGATGCTTGTACCGGCCACAAAGTTTTCATATGCTTCGCTCCCTGCAGTATTAAACAGAATAGATTGCTTGTCTTCTTGACCTCGAGCAACATAAATAACGGCAATTTTGTGAGATTCTCGACATTTCTGAACATGAAACAAAATATTCATGGATAAACGTTCATACTTAAAAACTAAAACAACCACTAAAATTAATTCAATTGAGTTTGAGCAGTACAAATTACCTGTGCATCCAAATGCTTCAGTTCCCGTAATAACTTCTCATCTTTATTGAGAAGATGTATGATCGGTCTCTTCTCCCAGCCATTTAACCCAAGTTGACTAAAAAGTCTTCGACTCAATAAGAAGCTAGATGATAGGGAGCTGCTCTTCGAAGACGCCTCCAAGGATAACATACTCTCTTCAATCTCGTTTCCATTTCCCTCATTCATCAGGGCATTTATCAGTGACAGTGGCTTGGCTCGCATGCTGAAACAAAAGATTCACTTTCTTCTATTGCCTGTCGTAATGTAAACCACTAGCGGGTACAACTAAATAGCATGTATTCTTACGTCACATCCATATCTACTTTCATGAGATACTCGAGTTCTGTATTTCTTTGGCTTACAACCGATGCCACAACCTCATCTTCATGATCTTGTGTGGAAGTCGGAGGAGGTCCCCAGGGTGTTGTCAAATGTTCTCCCACTTTCAATTGACATTCTGGGCTTGTGTGTCCGATGTATTCAAGAAGCTGGAATACGCATACGGTTGAGAAAGTATGATTAGTCGAAGCATTAACTACATCACTATGGAATAAATCAGCACAAATGATTAGCATACGTCATCTAAGTTATCCAAATCATCAGCCGAATCTTCAACTGTTGGCAAATGGCCGGAATGTCGATGACGGACGGTAAGTCGCGGACCCATTTGCGGAAAAAAGGAACCCGTCATTGCTGACTGATAATATAACTCGTCAGGATGATACTGTGTAACAGGTATCAACGACTCGGCTCCATCTGTGAATGATGAGTTTACATAGACTTTATTTTATAATTAAATTATATTTAAGAAAACAGAGTTAACAATTACCGGAATGCACAGAAGATGGAACAAGATACGAAGCGTCCCACGAAGCCTTCCCACTTAAATCCCTGAGAATTACGCGGACCTGAGTCGGTGATGCTTGGAAACCTGCAACTTCACTATCACCAGAGGTTTCTTGAGCAGGCAATTCGATCATTGTAAGTATTGTTTCATTGTCTAAGGCGAACATCTGAAGAAGAAAAGACCAATTCGGAAACCTTCCCATTTCATTATTTAATGCTACATGGAAGTAATGCACTAACCTGAAGATTTGGCAGGGAGAAGATTCGTGAATTAAGCTCATCACCCCAATCACCGGTCTGATTGGGCAAGTCGTCGTTCTCAGAAACAATTGAACTACATCGAGCAGCTCCACTTGTAATTGGGAAGTGTCCCACTTGTGTTAACAAGTGAGACATTAACTACAAAACATATGGAATGAATGAAGCATCATTCTAAAATCCAGACTCGGTGCTTAGAAAATCAAATCTTATAAGCAACTTACCGAACGGGCAGCTAATTTAACTGTCTGCAGATCCTGTGCTAGGGAATTTATATTTCTAGTAATATCTTGTGCTTTTTCTTGGCCCCGATTTGCATCAGAAATCTGGAAGATTCAAATTATGCATATAAACACTTTGTAATGACGGTATATACAAATAAGCGCTTGTAAATCGTTTACTTGTAGGTCGTCAAATGGGATGCTGGAATTAAAATCCTCCAAGCTGGAAAACAGTGGAGCCTTTTCACTCGGAGTTTGGTATCCCTGAATCACCATGAGTAATACCTGGAAACAAATCATGCAATGTAATGTTAGCTTCAGCTAGACTTGGGATTAGAAGTAAACGACTAACTTCAAAAACAGAAGACAGCAGAGAATTGTTATCACTGGAACAGGAGCTTAGCAGTATTTCGAGGGGTAAACGCATGCACCATTCTCCCAATGTTAGCATAAGAGAAATATAAAGCCTTTTTTCCATTTCAACTGGACGCCCTGCCGCCCAAGCCGAATTTTTGAGTGGTAAGGCATGCTGTAGACCCCATTTAAGTCCCTGAAACGGTAAAACAACAGTAATTTTAATATGATTTCGTATAGTAGCATCGTGCCAGGTTGACATAAGTCTTACCAGGACAATTTTAGTACACAGCTTTGGAAAGAAAGTTGAAACTTCAGCAGCAAAGTCACACAATAGCAGGAGTAAATCCGAGGCCACTAAAGCCACGCTTCGGTTGACAACCTATTATGAGTATAACACAGAATCTTAATAAAAACTACTGAATCAATAGAAAGAGCGAAAGCTGTTTAAGTGCATCTTTTTTTCCACAGACCCTGACTGAGGCCAGAAGAACGGAAAAAATTTCAGAGAGGCGATTGTGGTAATCCTGTTCAGGAATGCCCAGATTTTGGGGTGGATACCCAGAGTGTCGTATTTCCATTAGTTGTTCACAGAGATACATGGTCAGGGACTGAAGCGCTACGGCTCGAGCTTGAGATGTCTGTTCCACTTTTGCAGTTTGTATTAAGTACGACAGGACCAGCTACAAAAGTTCATATTTATCTCATTCAACATACTCAGATTGCAGCTGCAATGCGCACTGTGTGCAAAGCCAAATTATTAAGTGTGTAATGTACCTTTGTATGTTGGGTTTGTATTTGCTGGAATTGCAAGGAATTTGGCTGCAGAACCTTCAATTCCTTGAAAATGCTGGAGACGCTCAACACGGTTCCCAGTAAAGTACTTGCCTCCATTCTAGGAGCCTAACCATTCAAACGAATGTTCTCACGAACCATTTACAAGAATGACTAAATATAATATCATCTAAGTCTAAGTACATAATTCACTATTACCCCTTTGAGATCATCACTGCTGAGTACGGAATGGGCTGCTTGAATCAAATCCAACATCAGAAGTGAAAACCCCGGGAGCATTTTTGGGACAAATCTTAATCCACATTGTTTCACTATCGTATTCACAATGTCCTGAAAGGTAAACTTAATTATAAACTTAGATTTTGACAGGAAGAATTGGAAAATAGGTCATAAGACTTAACAATGTGAGCAAATAAATACTAAAACGAACCTGGTTATTATTAATAATGCATCGATGGAGCGTTGCGTAAAACTTGCACAAATACTCTTGTTCGACTTTAATATCTTGATTGGAAAGTGTTATATCACAAAGTAGAGCACATGCCAGTATTTTACCACGATGAAATTCGTCAGACAGATCTAAGGCCTGTAATTATTTACTGTTATCAATATTACACGGTATAAGTGTTCTTATGAGCAATTTGATAAGAAAGATACCTGAAGACACCAGGGTGCAAGTAGAGTAAGAGGAGGCACCAATTCAGGCGGCTTTGGAGTCGACAGGTTGTCAATACTCACTCCTTGGTTTAGACGAACCTATACCAAATTCACGGTTGCCAGAAATATTTCGAAAATAGTGATATCCGGATTCCAATTAAAATGAACGTACTTTGTACAACGTGCTCCACATGTCTGTAATTATTTGAAAGAAGTGTGCATGAGTTTTGGGATTTGTAAAATCATTCACGTCTCCGAGAATTCCAAGCATTCGTTTCCATAAGATTGCTGCAACGTTCGGCAGCCAACCTTTGACTGATCCACCTGCGATGACACCTTTCAGCTCGGATTTCGTAACTCCATATCCATCTAAAAGTTAATCAATTCATTCTTCCAAATGAACAAACTTGAATGCCCTAAAGAATTGATTACGTATACATACCAATACTTGTACCATCCTCATCCACGTGAATATTTGATGTATTTTCCAAACTTGCAGTCGATGACGAAATTTCAGCCCAATCGGGCTGCATGACTGGATTTGGCAATATAAATATTTCCTTGGGGTTTAATTTTTTGATCGAATCGGCAGATCTGGAAATTTTTCTTAGTCGCAATAACTTTGAGGCTGGAGATTGGACGCTGCTAGATTCAATTTTTTCATTCTCAAAAATACTAGTGGGTTTGACACCTTTTCCAACACTCAAAATATTCCCTTCACTCTGGCTTCTCGTCAACGCAATCTTTCTTTGCGGTGATGCTGCAGTTGGAGAAAATACAAGTGATTTTCTTTCGGACGATGTTCCTGAACTTGTGTGACGCTTGCGAGGAAATGTCGTGCCTGTGAAATTATTCAACCTGGAGCTGTTATACTGGCTAACGAAATAGAGAAATTGCTCAAATTGATTTCGCTAATTGTACGAACCTTCAGGAACTCCCGAAACCTGCTTGAATGTTTCTTTTGTAAAAGTGCCAGACTGAAGACCACGTCTCTTCTTGGCTTTCTGCTCGGTTAGTCGCTCCAACGGAAGATTTGCCAAGTCCAGGTTGTACACATGTCGAGACAATACTCGCGTCAACGTTTCCATTGTTTTCTGAAGTATGAAAGGAAGGCAATCATTGTAAAATTTGTTAGATTGTGTTTGTAAGCTAATGAGCCAATAGCAAAATGACCGTTTCTCACCGCCCATTCTGTAATTAGGTCGTCAGACACGGTGAGTTGAGCCAGAACGGATTGAAGTTGATCCCACAGCTCCAGCGATATACTAACATTCAGGCTAGCTTTCACCCAACTGACGATCAAGGTCTGCTCAAGCATAATGATTTACAAGTTACAATACCAGTTTACTAATTGTAGCGTAATACAGTTTTGATAAATAACCAACCTGAAATAACGCGGAAGCCAATTTATAACCCAGTGTGTCAGGATGTTTTATTCCGCTGTGAAGTTGGTTTTGATTCAATACAGAGGAGGTGACGTGGAGCATAACAACCAGCAATTGTTCCCTGCAATTAAGTAACCGTATTTTTCACGACAGCTCGAACAGATCTAGTACATGTACATGATGTCTTATCATCTCAAGCTTACCAAGTTTTGGGATCCATTCTTGTGTTCATTACAGCATATCGATAAATATTTAAAACTCTTTTACAAACATCAACTTGTTCTTCCAATAAAGCCAAGGCAGCTTCGTGTTTTGGAATTTGAAAAAGTAGAAAAACCGCTGCGGAGTTACAAAAGAATACGCGAAGAACCTTTTGCGCTCCGGCTCTCAAGTGGGATAAATACTCTTCTCGGTTATTATTAGCGTTAAACCCAATTGCTCCATAATACGAATCTGTTCGTAGTCTATTCTTGGGTGGGTCCAAACTTGGAGGTTGGGATGCTTCATCTGTTGAGTCAGACTCTTCGGGCTCTAACATAAACACAGGAAGCTCAGGTACCTGTGCGAACCAGATAACCGACTCAATTAAATATAAAATTCCGACATGGTAGATTCTGTATATTGCTGATTGGAAGAATTGTAACTTGACTAACGTTAATTTGGATCCAATCTTTGTAAACACATATTACTCGTCGTATGGCAGCTGAATGAACAAAATTCATAAGTAAAGCTCGTCTGAAAACCTCGTGGAGGAGATTAATATTTTCTCTGGTTCCAAGGATGACATCTTTAGCAAGCACATTTGCATCCACGTCACTGGAAATTGGGTGATTGAATCGTTAGTAAGTTTATCTTCTGCTTCAGCAATTTGACTGTTATGGTGAAGAATGAGATTTACCTTGGAATGCTGGAATAAGAAGTAATGGAGTCGCGATCACCATGCAAGGATGATGGCGGAGTTGAAGTAACTTTCTTTTCGTCATGATGGTAGTGCACGGCTGATACTTTATTACTCCAACTAATCAACACATAAGCAGTGATTCAGTTTGAGGATACTGTCGTTTGTACTATACAGTTACGGATTTTTCGGTTGTTCATTCTTACACATTTGTTGGTTGATAACAGTCGGTGGAACGGTAGACGGAGTGGGCATAATTTGCTATCCACTTGACAAACACGACTTGACATGTGAAGATCGAGCTGTTTGACATGTCCGCACTTTTTCTGGGTTCTGGAAGCTCTAAATAAGGAACACGTAATAGAAAAATCGTATCATTCATCGCTTCGTTACCTAAGATTTATCATGACCATTATGATCAAATCAATATCCGAGAAAATGATGTTATGCTCACCCAAACTTGGTTTGTAAATATCCGAATCGACACTGAAGGTAGGAAATATTCTCGGAAGATAAAACTCTTTGAATCTTTCATATAGAAAGTCAATACTTTTTGCCCACATTTGCGCTCCTTCCTTCCAATGAATCTTTGGAGCTTGAGATACCATATAGTCCAGCACACATTCCAATAAGTACGACGTTAAATCATCGGGTTGCTTTTCTCCAGCACTTGCTGGTAATACTGGCGTGATATCTAATGGCGTAATTCCCCACGAAGGATCGGAGGGTGGCGGCCAGACTTGCGAGTCTCCTAGACCAGGCACCAACGATGAGAACATTCCATGAATGTAGTTTGGGGCTGATTTCCCCAGACACTGATACCAGATAAGGAAAAGTCTGAAAAAAGTGACAACAATCAATGAAGACCAGTCCTCTGTGATGAATAGATTCGTTGCTTTTAATCTCAGGAACGAGTAATTACCGGATTGCTTCTCGTCGAAGTTTTAATGAATTGGCTGGATGATTTAATTTTGCCATCAAACGAGATAAGGAGTGAAGTTGCCAACGGCATTGCAGAAGATCCGGACAGAGTACAAGAATCTTCTCCAGTAAATGTAATACACTGTCCAGTTCTTCTCTTTGTGCCCGATGGACTACAAAATAGAACATCAAATCCTTAATGCATACAAAGAAGCACAAATTGGCATATTTTTGTTGTTTCAAATGCCAGAGTATACCGATGCCTTGCATTTGATATTGATGAGTGCATAATATTGAGTGTTTGCAACAGAGCAGAGGAGGAGTGAGGGTGAGGGTAGCATGTAGCATACTATAATTAGATGATTAATAGATACCAACATCTAACAGGGTTTCATTGTGTCACTATAATAAAACCAAACCTAAAACACGACACCTTCTTATAAATATGCATAGACACGGATGGTCATAAAATAAAATCTGAAGGTAAAATACAAGACAAGGCGTTTGTATGTGCAATATACATAGAAATAACCATTCCAGGCGGTGAAAAATGCAATACATAACGTAGCTTAAGTATAAAGTGTAGCGCTTATACATAGTACATAGTTATAAGATAATTTCATGAGCATAAATGCACCACAAACACGACTAGCAACATTCTCGGAATTATAATTAAGTAACTACGAGAATGTTTTACTGCAATAAACATGAAGTACAACTAATTTCGGAAATGGAAAGCTTGTTATCCTGCAGTGACATTTAGATGCATCAAACTATCAACCATTGTATTGTAACATACACTCCCAATACTTTAAGAACTTCATGCTATTACGGCGAAAACTTCAAAACTTCAAAACATTTCGGGATACAAAATAACCAAAAGTTAGTCAAAAATTGCAGGAATTTACAATTTGATTTTAATTTTGTTAAATAGGTAACTACTTCCATACGTCATTTCGAACTACTTACAAACGGGTTAGCATGAAATTCTTTTGTCCGGGATTGAACTCTCTAGCTCTAGCCTCTAGCTTATATTTTTTACCAAAACTCACCAAGTGAAAAAAGAAGAGTATCAGTTAAAGTATGAGACCAAGTTGAAGAGCCAAGAAAACCTTGGTAGAAAAATCCCAATCAACCACATGAACTACGAACAAACACTTTTATCTATACAGTGTACACTATACATTAGTGAAGCTTTTGCTGAATTAATTAGCACCGTTCTCGTTAAACAGTAATGATATCAAATCAAGTGGGCTGAAAACACTTGAGCATAAAAGAAGCCCATTCAAGAACTTCCACAAAATTAAGGCTACGCATTCTTTCAAATCTTTAAACTTAAAGAATAAATGTTTTAAATCAACAACTGACAACGAGAAAACTCAAACAAGCTTCTTACTGCAACTCGTCTGATCGCGAAGTTTTAAAGATTGCATTCTTTGTTAGCGGAAGCCAAAACATTATGTTTTCACATAAAAAATTAATGTTTCATCCATGATTATA
>JAQFXY010001226.1:0-11780 GCA_034693865.1 Ceratophysella sigillata | reverse complement strand
GTAGGTGTTAGATCTTGTTTCATGCTTTTAAGGGCACCGCGGAGGTTCATTCGTGCCTTTTTACAGGCACTATTTTTTTGTGTTATGTTCACCACGTCACTAGTCACTAGTCCTACTTATTCGAAGCTGATCATAATCAGCTGTCATTGACATCATATAGTACTGCGACAAATTTGACCATGTGGTGATTGGTGATATTTAATTAACGTATCTGAATCCGAACCCCATGAAGCAAATCAGGCTTAATAAGCAAGTAAATACGACTTGCAAATATTGAGTGTGTTTTAATTTAAATACTTAATATATTGAAGTTACGTCAAAATGTAAAGACTTTATAACTTATTGGAAATAATGTTTACTTTCAGTAATTTCATTATGCGACTGCATCATCACAAACGAATCGAAATAATCTATGTATTTCAGGACCCAATTTCAGGACCCAACCCAACCTCATTGCAATGATGTCTACTCCGTGATTTGATGGCAATGGGCAGAATCGAATCCATGTCATAGGTGCCAGTGCAATGAGCTATCTTTCAAAGGAGCTACTAGGCGTAAAGATAACTAAATTCAATCCGAATTTGACGGCATTGCGGAGAACCTTACCTAACCTGACATAATTATTATCACATCACGGATGATGTACAATGCCAGTAAACCGGAAGTAGCTCCGATTGCACTGGATCCTTTGCTTCGACCAGAATCATTGTTATGTCTAAGTAATTAAATAATGTAATGTAGGACCGGAGACAGGACAGAAGTAGTGGTAGGAAGAGTTTTGCTGGAATGATGTTCTGATAAGCCTGACAAAACAAGCCGTCGATAGGCTTTGCTTCTTCTTCTTATGTATGCTGTATTCACGTATTGGCAAACAAATGCAGTGTGTAATGTAATGTGTACTTGGAGGAGGTCTGGGTATTTAAGACGGGTTTAAAAAATGGGCTTCTTGATACGAGTCGAGTCTGGCTTGAGTGTGGAAAGGCATTGGGGCGTAGCGTGTGCCACTTGTGTTCCTCGAGGACCTTGGACTCCTTGATAAGAGACGCAAGTGTGGAAGATAAGTATTCTTTGATGAAGTCCTCCAAGGATATCGTTATACGAACAGGACGAGCACATTTGTCTCTTGGCTCAAGTACCAATAAATCAAAGCCTCCGTTTTTATCCACTTTCCCCATTCAGCATGGAGTGGAGAGTCAAGAGACAGGCGGGGTTCCTCGGGGAAAGCACAACGGACACAAATTTCCCATCAATAATTAACTTGTATCTCCAGAGGAACCAGGTCCTTTCTGGTATTGACACAAATTAGGATTTGGATCCCATCCAAAAATACTACGATACAAGAATTACCTTCCTGGAGTAATTGTAGAACGACAGAATGTCCTTAAAGGCCTGGAGAAGGAGTACCTATTCAAATATACTTCACTTACATTCTGCTCTTTATAAGCACTGGCGTCACAGCAAATCGAAAGGGCCTTCTTATTCGATCTAATGCCGTCCTACGTTAAAAAATTTGAATCGGGTTCGCTGCATTTCTGGATAATTAACCTTTGAGAGAAAGCTCACCGTGATGATGCCAGGTACAAAAACCTTTGAGTAAGCGGATTTACGCTTGCTAAATACATTTGATTAATTGCATTAATTATCCATAAAAAGTTTAACACTCATAATCAATCAGTTGATTTACTATTGCTAGTTCTTTGTTGGATAGTTAATCTCTAACCAAAGGTTGTCTAATTAATTCGAGTTAGATTAGCCAAATACGATAAGCAGCCTAGCCTTGCATTTAGCAATTACGCTATTCCTCATTATTTTCCTATGTATGTATATGTAGATCAGTATGAATATGTTTTCTAAGCAGAGCGTCATTTGCTCAAACAGTTTTTGTAGAAAGTATTTCGGATATCCAGTTCATTCAAACTACCGGAACAGGAGCTCATATATGCTTTCAGAATTCTGCTTGGGCCACGAAGGGCGTTGATGAGCAGGATTTTGCTGAGCCCGAGCCGGGCATTATAATGATATGCTGAAAGCGGGAAGTGAGGATGACGGGAGAAGGATGACATTTCCTTTTTGGTTTATTGCATTAACACTCCCCGAACACAATGGAAAGGCTAAGCTTTCTCTTGGAATCGTGCATGTGGGTTTGTTGTGCCATGTGCCCCATGCATGGACGCTCAGCCAAGACCAGGATTTTTGTCTCATCTGATGAGCCTGTCCCATTCCTCACGAGACGCCGAGGCGGCAAAAGCGGTACAGGGATTTCCGTGGATATTTTCTCCCCTTCCTTTTCGTACTATGTCAATTCTCACCGGTTAACTCCCATTTGAATATTGTGTATCTAATCTACTGTGTAGGCTAGTTTTCTGCTGAGCTGAGGCTCTATGTGCTTTTAAACACAATACTTGCTTACATATTTCGGCGTTAATGCAGATCTGTTGGCTATTGAATTAAGGATTCCTAATGCTGTAGACCTAATCCAGATTTCCAAATCGCAATCGCAAGCAGTAAAACATATTAAATTAAACTACGTTATCTCATGTTATGGACAGGTAATTGTATTATAGTAATGAAATGTGGAAATAATTGAGGGGGCGGAATAGGCGTAGAATTTATTTTTTCTTCATCATCATCATCTCCACTTAACATCTCAGTTTCGGGGTCGAGATTGCCTTTTTCCCGAGCCTCCATTCCCAACATCCGGCCTCACACAGACACGTACTCATACTTCGGAGAGGGATGCAATTTTCTTTAAAGCTTTTTTACACTCCGCGTTGGCGAGCGCTCTGCTTTCCAGAATCTGTTTTTTAACATTACATTTGTTATAATATTCAAGTTTAAGAAGAAAAGTCATCTACTATCCGGAGCTTCTGGGTGTCCAATTCATATGAAATGTTGTTTGGGAGAATATGCTGGGAAAATATTGCTCAAAGCTTCTGTAATTTCCTAGTAACTACTGTCATTGGACAAAGGCAATTATTTAAAACACAAAGTCTCTGCATAGCTTAGCGGGTGGATACAAAGAAAACTTGAATAATGCTGCCAAATAGTCTATAGTGTATCAAATATCATTCTTCCTACACAGAAAAAGTACTTACATACAGTACACCGTTCGCCGCATATCGGAAAGTCAATTTCTGGAACTAAAACCTTTATTTAAGCCATTCCAGCACTAAGGCACCACAGACCAAATTTGACATAATCTAGTATGTTTATGCTTAGCTTTAGAATTTTTTGTGTATAATATTGTGTAAAAAACTGTAAGCTCCCAAACAGGATGTTTTCCATAAAACCCCAGTTTTTAAAGCATTAATCGAATCCGTTGAAATAAAAGAACGGACGCACGTGTTATTACAGTATTATGAACAAGCTCATAGACTAACCAAACTAGACCCCTTATGAAGCCTCTATCGCACCATAGAAAATCTCGAATATGATACAATTGCAACTCAACCTACAATTTGTCACATTCCCGCCGCTATTCCACGTAGCATCCACCGTTATTGTTGAGACGAAGCGAAGGCCGAGCCCAAGACGCTGTACTGTAAAGAGAAAGTCATTTCCAGTTCCAGCTCCTCGTCAGCTGACGGGTCTGTTCTGGTCGAGGCTGAATGAAAAGAAGTAGAACAAACAATTCTTTCTGAAACGGAGTAGAAATAGGACATTTGTACAGAGCTCCTCAGGACAAACAGGCCATATGAAACTACACTTGAATCGCCCTTTCCGAATTTCCCTGACCCTTGTCTTGCATGTGCCTTATGGTAATGGTCCTTGTCTGCCCAACTCCGTGCGAGGAAGGCTGTATGTCTGAAAAAGAAAGTTCTGGTTCTGGTTAGCTGAGTGGATGGAGAAGAAAGGAGTCGACTGCAATTCTGTTTATACGTCTCAGAACCTTCTAATAGAGCCGAGTAGGAACTCGAGCAGTTTGGATTGTTTGTCTGTACAGGAATTTGGGCCTGATCTTTGGGACAGGCCGAGGGACGACGTACATGCTAACTGCTCTCTCTGTACACCAAGACCAAAATATATAGCCGGAAGAAAACTCTCAGCCACTTCCCACCAATTTGTATTTCCCTGTATCCCGCTTTATACAAAACCAACCCACCAACCTTTCTCTCTCCCTTTTTAACTTTTTCCTATGGAAGGCTAAAACTTTCACGCAGCTTCTCGGAACTGTGGGCATATATGGCAGCATGCACTATTGATGGCTATATGTAGCATTATTTACCCAAAAAAAGTCGTTTGGATCTTTCGGGTTGAAATGATTGTAGGCGGGCTGAGCTGTCGGCTACACGTCCTAGTCCTAGCAGGCCCATAGTCGTGCATCCCGCAATCCCGCATATTTACGAGTACAAACTCTACCTATAGCCACCACCAACTTCAACAGCAGTATCAACTAACATTTGATTGGATACTCTCAAAGGAATGTTGCAGTTCACGGCTCAGATATTATTTTATTAGCCCGAACCGCTGGAATTGAAACTAATGGCAACGAGATAGTAAATTCATACACCCTCTAACCGGATAACGCAAAAAGTATAGTAAATTATGCAATTCACTGATTTTTACCCATGCATATTGCTGGCATTTTCTAAATAAGAAATATGTCCTATAGATTTTAAGCATTCCATGAATTAAATTAACCGTCTCGCGCTCAAGCCGTTATTTATAATTTCGATTCTTCCTATTGACTGCTGAACAGGTAAACCAATTCTCGGCTGAATAATTTAATAATTATACTACATAATATTATTCCACTTTGAAATCCGCCATTTCATTAAGCAGCCTAGTAGTATTGTGGCACGTTGTATACAATCTATGGGATATTGAGAGAAAGTCACCCTGTGCACCCTGCACTGCACCGGTACGTACGTGGATTTCGTACATAACTGCGATTCAGCACACCAGTCGCATAGATTTGTTTTGCAAATATTGGCTATTCTCCATACGCATTAGGTGTAAATGGAGAATGCATATGGGATCATTTGGCATTGGAATCAAAGAAACAAGGGATCTGTCCTGCACTAGAGATTCGGTCTAACGGCCTGTCTGAGAAACGGCAGTTAAGACGATCAATCCGGAAGTGAAAGTATTACTGGGAAGCTTTTAGGAAATTATGGAATGATGAGAGTTTGGGTCGTAACCTCGTGAAAAGCCGAATCACGTGCACTGAATTCCGTATCGGTGGAGTGAAAGTGCCTATAGGCTACTCCCAGTCCCATTCCAACTCCCACAACCAGACTCTATTTCTTCCAACTAAAACTAAGCATCTGATTTGAGGCCTTATTTTTTCTGTCTCCTTTTCACTCGGCACAATCTCGAACCACATCAGAACCACAAGCAGGACTTGAGCTCCGCTTTCTCCGCACATTCCGTCTTTGGACAGAGTTAGTGAATGTCATGCAATTCCAATGACCCTCATATCTATATTAGAGAGCGGGGAGGCTGACAATTGACTTGACCCATTTGCCTTTACAATGGGCTGATTTGGACTCGAGCCCAATTGGAGTCCTAAGAATTCTTTAATGCAGGGATGCATTATGCATAAGAGGCTTGGAGGTGGAACCCGCTTTCTCCCGTTTCTGAATCATAAATGTCTAGTCACTTCCGGAAATTTTGCTGTTCACTTCATAAAAAATTCGTTCAATATTTACAACGACTTAGAAATAATGGGTTTTTTGAATTAATCTGGCTTGAGTCCACATTTTTAAGCTGGTTGCCACAGAACTGCTACAACAATTGAGGTTAGCTTTCTTCGTCGTTCCTCAATTGGCACAACATATACGTTGTGGATGTGAAACTGAATATTTTGCAAAGCTACTTGTTTAACTAGTGTTTTTCTAAAAGTATTTGGAACATTCATTGTCTCCAATCGAAAATCTCTTCTAAACGAGTTGACGAGTCGGTTGAATTAGTACGAAGAAAATTTTAAATTTTTATAAACATCTTCTACCTGCAAAAAAAAAACCTGAGCTTATGATATTCAACATCCTATCTAATCTATTCTAAAACAACTAAAAATCACATGTCCAAAGCTTACAGTTTCAAGGTAAAGCGTAAAATGAAACATTTCTAAGGAACTTTTCCACCAGAAGGCTATTTAGGATTTGAAATTGTAATCACGTGAAGAGTTGTGGAGACGAGCCTTGAGAAAGCGATTTGAAGCCCATTACCCGTTGATGCATATTTATTTCCACTCATTCTAAATATTAATTACTTCCGGTGAGTAGAACTGGAAGTGTTTTCCTTCCAAGTGCATTGGAGAGAAAGAGCTTAATCTCATCTTACTTTCTGACTATTAAGCCCAACAAAAGCGAGGAGCTGAGATTTGTTTCAGACTCCATTCTCCTGACTGTTGAATGCCGATTTGGAAAGGAACATGCTGTAATTCCGCCAACTACAATGGAGGTGTTTCTTTCTAAAGGCGAGACGAGGCCGTAAGGATCTCACACTTTCCGTATTATTACTTCTTAATGCTTTTTTTAATGAGACACTAAAAATTGTCGATGTAGAGGCTGAGGGTTGGGGGAATGGCTGATAGCTCATGTGTAAGGAGAGCCTGGCTAATGGGACTAACCTATTGTCGTAATGATGCTCACGGAGTAGAGCAAGGCTTGAGTAAAGGTCCATTTGGTGGAGGCGAAGTCTATGGGTAGTTTCACATTCTCGCTTATAACGTACCGCGAGAACCGGTCCAGCTCAGTTTCCACTTCCTGTGTCCAGTTGTACTCGTACAACACATTCAGTCGAGCTGTACAAAGAGAAACAGGGAGAAAGTCAGCAATATTCAACTATTTAAAATAAATCTAATGATTTACAAATAATTGCGATTTACAAATATTACGATTCTAAAAATCCTATAGTTTTGTTTGCATACTTGAGATAACTCAAATATGGCAATGTTTGCAGTACTGCATGCAGCGAGTTAGGCAATCCGCCAATACACCCGAGGAAACCATTCACGATGTATTACTTTCACCAGATGGGCATATGGGAAAAGCTCGTTTAGCGGAATTTAGAATTGGTATTGGCACGTACATCCCTAGGGAAAGGCAGTACAATGTATCCCTAATGAAAAGATTCGTATAAATACATTTTTTGGACACCTTTTGCATCATAGAGTTTTGGGGGTTCACACACATCCCGAAATGTTGGAACATGACAAATTACTTGTTGTAAATCGAAAACAGTTCACTTGTAAGCAATTTACATTCTAGCTTTCTTATGGCCATATTTGGCAAAAAAACGCTTCAAGAATTTACTTTGCTTGCTAAAGCACTCCAAAATCTTCTCAGACATAATAATTTGTGTTGACATATTTATAAACTTGTTAAATTTAGATTAAATGTACTTTGAAAATGCGTTTAAATTATCTGAAAACAAGTAAACCATTTCCCATCGGCAGTCGTGAAGTTCAACGGCCTTAAAATTCCACCCGGAATTCCATCCGCAGCACGCGTCTTATTTGCACTCACCTAAGCTATTTTAGTAGTCAAATGCCAAAGGTATCAGAATCAGCCATGTCCATATTCTCGTCAATATATTTAAAATATTAAAAACCATATGCAAAGCTGCAAACATAGTAGTGTATGCTCTTCATAAGGATCAAGGATATTACTATTTCCAATGCAAAACGGTCCTACTACCTTAAATACATTTCATTTGTAATTAGTGTACGAACTTGCGTAAAAACGTAGGGATCCCAGTAATCATGATTCAATTGATCAGGGAATAGTTTGTTATTTTATTAGGAACTGTATGAAGCATGAGCTGGGAGCAGACCTGAGCCCATTTACTCCTGCTAATCCCGCCTGCCCTGAACCTAATTACGGCTGATCCCAATCAATCGGGCGTCTGTTCGACGGAAGGCACAAGGCACATCCGGTGGAGAAAGACAAACAGGAAAGGGGCTGCACAGGGGAATTAGCCTTTTCTTACAACTACCCTGCTCGTCCGCACACTTCTCAGCACTATCTACGTGACGGAGAAATGCCAAAGAAAAGCCTGATCCAGATTAGCATTCCCTAAGACTCGGGCTTGACTCTGGCTCGTACACTGCTCGTACACTGGCTCTCTCAAGACAGTGCTTTATCCCAGAGATCACTTTTGGAGTCAGGCCGGATCCGTTTACAGGAGAGAGGCATTTAGAAGAGAAAACGGGTTTAATTTATGGAGAGCACCAGGGTTCCCGCTATATGGGATTATTTATTCAGTGTCGGTGAAATGGGAAAGATTGATTCCTCCCTTTGGGTTGAAGGAAAATAATGTCCCGTTGTCTCACAAAGACCAAATCCGAACCTTCCACAGACTTAGACATGACCCCAGCACCAGCTTGTAGCTACTTTGGCCTTTACAGCATAATGTATAATACCCAAACTCCCATGTAATGGAATGAATAATACAAAGGAGCTGGCTCAACCAAGAGCTTTACTATTCCCATGTCCCAGTTACGGGCTTGCGGTGTCCTAGATTGACTATAGCGCTTCCAAAGAAAATAGACAATATTTAATTTCGACTTAACGTTCCATAGTCCGGCTTATTGCCACCTCATCTGCTGTGTCCAAATAGCTTAGATTATGTTAACAAAATAGTAAAGCTTAATTAAGCTGTAGCTTGGGCCCATTTAAAGCCACTCAATGTTATACTCAGGTGCTTAGTGTATAGGGAAATATATTCCCAACATACATAACTGATGTAAAGAAAAAGTGCAATGCAAGCAAATGAACCGAGAAAAAGTTTGCTACAAGTATACATGTATTTGACTTTGATTTAGTGTTAAACTTTAATACAGTTTGAAGGACAACTTTTTAAGCTTCGATTATATTTTGAATCTGCAAAGAGGATAGTGAAAGATGTGATTATATCCGCCATGGTAATACGTTTCTATTGGATCGAACTTAGCAAAACACCAAAATTTTTGTTTTTAATCCAGATGTCGGGTTGGTTACTTGTCCATGTAGCTTGTGAATTATAATATTCAGATTTTTGAAAATACGCCGATTATCAGTGCCGATTATTTTTATACGGTGAGAAAGCTAGACCTACTTATATTCATAGCTTTGCTTAGCTCATAGACCAAGATAGTATTTTTTCCGCTACAATTCTATCTTTGTGTTTGTAAATGTTTCAATTTTAAAGGATTCCTTATGTCCTATTGACTTATTATACTTGTGGGTATAATTGCAGGCTCATTGTACATAAATATGTTAAGTGTTGCGCATAACGTGTATATGAGTAGGGCAAACTTGGTTCTTAAGAATTGAACAATGCTGTATTAGGCAAAACATGATTTAGATTTGGGCAAACCCAGTTTAAAGTACAAATAATAGTTCATTGAATTTCATGTACTCGATAGGAACAGAATATTGACTAGCTTCTCCTCTAATTGTTTGTTTGGGAAAGTATATTGTTTCCGTGTTTGTAGTTGGATGGAGCCGGATTGTTCAATTTCTGTTTCAATATGAGTGCCTGTAGCCAACTAAATGAGACCCAAGTGAGAGTAACTTTGGTCATTCTGTCCGTTTTCTCTCTCCAGTCACACCTCGTTGCACTCTCCTTTCATTCATTCACTTCCACTTTCCCATCTCTTTCCAAAATTCAACTTTTTTCCACTCGGACCTTTCTCTCTCTCTCGTGACCGATTTCCTGCTCCGCTCTGGTCGACAAACAACTAGACAACTAAAGCCAAAAATCTAACGTCCTCTTCCCTTGTCTTTCTCCGCGTCTCTCTTTTCGCCATATTCTTTTATTCATCCTTGAAAAGACAAAAAACACATTCACTCAAGTCAACTCAAACTGAAAAGACAAAAAAAACTGCTGCTAGCAGACCGGGACCAGTACAGCATATATTTGATCAAAATCCTCTGATTCGAAAGGTTAGAGCTTTAGAAACACAGATTTCAAGTCCGAAGCCAAGTACGTGGTTATATTTCATTTAATTTAAACTGAATCCACCAGCTAAAAGTATTTAATTCAGCTTAATATGACAGGATTAAATAATTTTCATTAACTCCTTGATACTATATTTACAAAAAATATTACAAACAAACCGGTTCCAGTTTAAGGAAACACAAACAAACCGCTTCAAATTAACTAAGACCGATCAGAACGTCCGGCGAAGCTTCAAGTTCAACAAAAAGTCACGTGCACCCTGAGCTGCTGTAAACTGTGAGAGACAGGCGTGAAAGGAGATGACATAAGAACCTTCTGGTATAAACTGGAGGCGAAGAGAAAGCATGACGACGAGGAGGTTTCTTTCTTCCTTTTATCCAATCTCGCATTATGCTTACTTATCCCGTTCCCTTAAGTGGAGCTGGATATTTCTGTTCCTTTGTATGCCGATTTCCTCGCTTTCTGCCTCAGTCCGCTCTATCAAATCTCCGCTCGCTCGTCAAGCAACTAGAGAAAGGTCACAGAGATCGTCAGATATCTCCTTCTCCTACTTTCCTGAATTCGCAACTTTTTCTAGATTTCATTTCGTGATGGACAATTAATTTGTAGCCTCTGGGAAACTTGGACAGACACAGGCGGGGAAGCCTGTACGTGGTCTCCCATAATAAGATTATTCGGTCTGGACAATTTGCGGAAAACTGAGTGCTGTACTTGCAAATATTGCATCCTTAACCAAGTGCACTGTACAACGCAGAATTACAGCCATTTTAGTTAAAAAAAACTCAGATTTACTTAATGTCGGGTTTTGGTTAGATTACAGATAGTTCCTTTGTTCTATCTGAACTAGACGCCAAAAAATTTGACCAAGATGGAATAATCGCTGTAGCAGGGCATAATTATCCTCGTGTTGGAACGAACGCGAACAAACAGTTTTTGCATGGCGCTTTTTTTTTTTAATTTAGAAATTCGGATATTATATATATACATTATATGTCAATAATGAAATGATTGAAGCTGCTGAAATGTACAGCGTAGGTGCTATTTGCTGTTGGATAGTAGTTAAGATTTTTAAACAAGCTAACTTTCTCGGTGTTCAAAAAAAATTTATTCTAACGCCACCGAAATTGTCTGTAAATATACAGTGCTGCTCACGTCGCATTGCTCAATCATTTACACATGCATACACATCACGGCCGTAATTTGAATGGTTGAACAACTCCCTATGAGCATCTCTACAGCAAAGCTCGGCTCTGTGACTTCGTACATGTATTTGAAGCCCTGAAAGACCTTTGTATTTCTCCGAAAAGTGTTTTAGGCTCTTTGGAATACTGGAAGCGTATTGTAATAAAGTGGCGAGGAGCTGAGAGGAAAGACGAGACTCGTTACTCGCTTTCTCCGCCTTATTATTTACGCTTTGACAAAATAAACGTGTCATCGTGATAAATACGAAAGGCTTGACAAACTCCATTTGAATATGAATAGTTTCCTTTCATTACCGGCTTAAAGTTATACAGATAAACTCGAGTTGTTTAAGCTATATACGCCTGTCGAATAACTAGACGCAGACGTCTAATAAAGCAGAAAAGAGGAATTTAAAAGCCAACCCCCTCTCGTTTTCGCCATATGTCTAGCCGTACGCTCTGCTATAGGCAAGTACTGTGTACAGCATTATTCCGTTACGTTTGAGAGATTCGCAAGGGTTCTGCACAATCAATTCGGGAACAATGGATGAGTCAATGCATGGTGTTCAACTTCCAGAAGGATTTAATTTTTGAATGCAACTTTATTGTTTAGCAAATGTCACTAGAATCTACACCCTTCTAGGTCATAATCCCCGCAACTACAATCCCCGCAACAATAATCCCCGCAACAATAACCCCCGCAACCGAAAT